>JASANB010004810.1:0-17500 GCA_030248155.1 Sabatieria punctata
TCACAACGGTAGCTCTTGCTGCTTGCTTGTATGCCTGTATCCGCCGCCACGAGCCGTGAACAACTCTACAGGGAAAAAGATTTTACTAAGCAAAGACCCAATAGCACTGTTTAATCTACCTGTGACAAAGACAGTTCCAACCAAGTATCGATTCAACTCAAACGCTTTCGAAGCCGTGCCATAACTCTATTTAGGGTCTAAATTAGTGCGAAACCGCATTTTATTCAAGAAAATACTATGCATTACCAAGAAAGACCGTCTATAATAGGCGTTATTGTATTCTTTATTTACCGGTCAAGAACGTCCCTATTTACCGGTCAAGCTTTAATGTAAATGATACCCGGTACACTCCTCCACCCGCGAAATAGGTATTTTTAACGTGAAAAGCTAAGATTATACCTAGGCCTAAAGCTAAAACATAGGCTGGGTGGTCGGCTCGGCGGGTGGAAAAGGGCTTTCTTCAATGCAAATGGAGTACTGAACGCACATGTAACTTGTACAATGCTATTTCTATTTTATACACCATACCATACCAAACGATGTTGTGCACAAAAACTTTGCTGGTTTCAAATCCTATTGTAAATCTGATGTTTTTTCAACATTTGCTGGAGTCTCAGTTGGTAACAGTGCAGTAGTTTTTTTACTGTTTTGTATTGTACATCTGTGCTTCATTTGAGTCTCCAACCCCTCCTTTGAATTGAACCATGCTGTTGGTGTGGGTTGAGAGAATAAAGTTGAAGTTGATGTAAACTTTACCACGCATTAGCGCTGGTACCATAAATTGCGCTTTATGCCGATTCGATATTACCGGAATTTTGCTTTCTTTATTCGATATTCGATTCGATATTACCGGAATTATTTTGCTGTTCCGACGTTTTTTACTGTTTGCTAAGGCCTCTAGCGACCGGGTAAATAAATCTAACGGGGCCGGGTAAATTTTGTTTGATTTCTGGTAAATTTAATCTCTCCGGGTAAATATTGGGTAAATATTGATCCGGAGATACACAGCCCACACCGTGGTGTGGCCTGTCGCCTGTGTATCTCCGGATCAATATTTACCCTTACCCGCACAGAGTAATTTACCAGAAATCGAACAAAATTTACCAGGCCCTATTAGATTTATTTACCGGTCGCCAGAGGTCTTAGCAAACGGTAAAAGACGTCGGAACAGCAAAAATACCGCTAATATCGAATCGGCATAAAGCGCCAATTTACGGTACCAGCGCTCATGCGTGATAAAGCTTCAACTTCAACTTTATTCTCTCAACCCACACCAACAGCATGGTTCAAACGAGGGGTTGGTGGAGATGGAGACTCAAATAAAGAACAAATGTACAATACAAACCAGTCACAAAACTACTGCACTGTTACCAACTGAGACTCCTGCAAATGTTTAAAAAAACATCAAACCAAGAAACCAGAAATCAAACAAAATTTACCCGGCCCCGTTAGATTTATTTACCCGGTCGCTAGAGGCCTTAGCAAACAGTAAAAAACGTCGGAACAGCAAAATAATTCCGGTAATATCGAATCGAATATCGAATAAAGAAAGCAAAATTCCGGTAATATCGAATCGGCATAAAGCGCAATTTACGGTACCAGCGCTAATGCGTGGTAAAGTTTACATCAACTTCAACTTTATTCTCTCAACCCACACCAACAGCATGGTTCAATTCAAAGGAGGGGTTGGAGACTCAAATGAAGCACAGATGTACAATACAAAACAGTAAAAAAACTACTGCACTGTTACCAACTGAGACTCCTGCAAATGTTTAAAAAAACATCAGATTTACAATAGGATTTGAAACCAGCAAAGTTTTTGTGCACAACATGGTTTGGAATGGTGTTTCGTATAGAAATAGCATTGTACAAGTTACATGTGCGTTCAGTACCCCATTTACATTGGAGGAAACCCATTCCCACCCGCCGAGCCGACCATCCAGCCTAGGTTTTTTAGCTTTAGGCCTAGGTTTAATCTTAGCTTTTCACGTTAAAAATACCTATTTCGCGGGTGGAGGAGTGTACCGGGTATCATTTACATTAAAGCTTGACCGGTAAATAGAGACGTTCTTGACAGGTAAATAAAGAATACAATAACGCCTAGACGGTCTTTCTTGGTAATGCATAGTATGTGTCTGCGTCTGTGGTGTGTATTGCCTCGCATGTGGCCCGTCTGGGTTAGGGGCCGTCCATAAACAACGTCGTTCCAGAGGGGGGAGGGGGGTCGTGTGAAATGCGACGATAAACGACGCACCAGGAGGGGGAGGGGGTTAGCAAAAAACGACGTCGCTTTTTTTCGGAAATTTATGGAACTTTGAATGTATTATTTTCGATTTTTGTACAGTCTGTCAAAGATTTCTACATTCAGAAAAGCTTCCCAGAGTGGCTGAAGGGATCAATTCAATTCATTGTACAGTATGGCAACAAGAAAATTGATAGTACTGCATGTGCTGCACTTTTATCGGGGGGGGGGGGGGTAAACGGAACACAACGTCGCCTAGGGGGAGGGGTCCCGAGAAACGACACAAGGCGATTTTGGGGGAGGGGGTCCGAAAAATCGGGATTTTGGAACGACGTCGTTTATGGACGGCCTCTTATTGCTGGAGTGTATCTGGTGTACGTACATGTGCGTTGTACAAAGTTATTATTATTATTATTATTATTATTATTATTATTATTATTATTATTATTATTATTATTATTATTATTATTATTATTATTATTATTATTATTATTATTATTATTATTATTATTATTATTATTATTATTATTATTATTATTATTATTATTATTATTATTATTATTATTTTCTTGAATAAAATGAGGTTTCGCACTAATTTTTAACCGTAAGTAGAGATATGGCACGGTTTCGAAAGCGTTTGAGATGAGGAGAGGCTTGGTTGGAACTGTCTTCGTCACAGATAGATTAAACAGTGCTAATTGGGTCCTTGCTTAGTAAAATCTTTTTCCCTATAGAGTTGTTCACAGTATATATTCACAGTATATATATATGAGTTGTTCACAGTATTTTTCCCTATAGTAGTAAGGCTTTGTCACTTCTGTATAGTGAACTCGGATGGATGGATGGATTGTCCGGTCGGGGCCGCCGCCCCTGAAATAGGCCACACTGCCATCACGCACACCCACATCCTACCCTTCCTTCGCTGCCTTCACTACTAGCAGGCAGGCACACATGCTCGATGTTGGCCTGGGCGGGTCTGAGTTGTAGCTGTCCCCGTTCCCGTTTGTCCTAACACATGTGTGACTGCTTTTGTAGCTTTAGGTGCGTAGGCATCTCCGGTCGGTTCCCATTTACCTACTGGCTGTCACCAGCTTTTTGTGGCCTGGGTTGGGCCTTGTGCCGACCACCGACAACTTGTTTACTTTGCGACAAGAAACTTGTCTCGCCGAGTGGATGAACCCACAACCACGCGCACAATGACTTTGCGGCCTAAACCACTGAACCAACTGTGCCGGCTTATACTGATCTCACTTTGTTTTGTAATGTTTTATGCTCTGCTTTTTATTTCGTAGTTCATAAAAGTCAAAACAGTAATTTTTGGATGTATGTATGGTGGGTTGACACCCCCTTTTTGGCAAAGGCACCTAGGAAGTGATTTTGCTCAAAAATGCTGAAAACGTTCAGATTATGTACTGATATATAATAATGAACTAACTGTAAATTTTCCCCAGAATGCCATTCTATGCGTTTTAAAAGGAAACTTTTTAAAATTTTCTCGCATGGTTGGGCAGCAGGCTACCCTGCTGTCTCTAAGCTTGCACACGGACATTTTTTCGAAGTTCTTGGTTTTTAACAGCAAAAATGCACGAATTTTAAAAAAATTGAAAAAAATTTCATAATTGAAATTTTCCAAGGTTCCATAATTTAATTGAAAATATAATTGTAATTGAAAATAATGGAAAACTATTTCAATTAATTTAATTTAATTTAATTGAAATTAAAAACTGAGCCCATAATTTAATTGTAATTGAATTGAAATTCAAATTCCATAATTTTACATCACTACACTTCACAGCATTGCAGAAGAAGCCAAAACAGTCTGAAATTGTATTTGGACCACTTTGGTATAGACCGCTTAAACAGTGGGCCACTTTGATCGGGAGATACCAACGACGCATCCAATCAATCGGTTGGGGTGCACTATCTCCACGTGCCGTACCGCTATGGCCAGATGCGTGGTCGAACATGTGACGCGATGTACTGTACAGATGCTCTGTTCCCGTGTTCACCGGTATCTCGTAGGGCTATTATTATTTGATGTGATGTGACTCTATTCTTCTTGTGATGAAATGTAGGTACGTTTCACTTCATTTCTTGATTTGATTAGTTTTCGCTACTGAGTTCTTGGAGTTTATCTACTATAACCTTTTCTTCTTTTTGGCGGCTGTAAGTAAGTAGATCCAACTCTTTCTCTAAGGATGCAACCGAAGGCAAAACTTAATTTTTCGATCCCTAGCAAAAACTTCACCGAAAATACCGAATACCCTACCCAAGCTGATTATTATTATTAGATTCACATCATAATCAATAATACCTACAATACCTATTTATTCAATTTATTCAGTATCGAATCGTCCAGGACCACAATTTGTGATTGTGACAACGGCACTTACGCTTGCGCATATACAGGGTGATTTACATATCCCGCCGGGTTTCGCAAGCTCAGAACTTTTTTGTTTGTTGACCGAATCGGCTGATTTTTGGGTATGATGTGTGGATATGCTTCGCATTTTGCTGTTTAAAATTTCAGCTTATTTCATCATGAAATGCCTGAAAACGGGCAATTCTACCACAGACTGAAATTTCCAAAATTGGACCTAAATATATTTGGCTTGTGCGCGATTAGGCTAGTGTTTGAGTGTTGAAAAAATTCTTAAACTATAGTGGGTTGACGCTTTATTCACTTTTCAACATAAACCGACATTTTTGCAGTTGTGATAGCTTTTTCGATGAAGGAACGTGCAAAATGCGCTGTGCAGTTTGAATGGACCAAAAGCACTGAGATTGTTCTGCCTGCAAATTGGGATAGAACGCGAGCCTCCAAGAGATATCAGCAGCCGCTGGTTGCATGAATGGCTGATCGAAGAGGGCAGTCTGTCCAACAAGATTCGGAAAAGCGCCCACCAACCAGCGTAGATTGTGGAATACCACCAACGGCTGCAGAAAGTGATTGAAAACAGTGACCACCACGTTGAAGTGCATTAGTAGTGACGTGGTGCATGGAATTTGTTGAAATTTGAAACATTAAAATGCGAAGTGTGTCCACACATCATATTAAAAAATCAGCCGATTCGGTCCACAAATAAAAATGTTCTGAGCTTGCGAAACCTGGCGGGATAGGTGAATCACCGTGTACATTCTCCAATTATCCACCGCATTGCGGAGCATTCTTAATGAAACTTCCCCTAAGCCTAAGAAGGCTGAGCCTAAGCATAAGCCTAAGCCTGAACCTAAGGCTAAGTCTAAAACCGAGACTAAAAGTTAGATTTGAGATCTGATGGGGCAAATGGACCTTTCGAATTCACATCTACGTGGCGGATAATTGGCGGATATTTACGCGCAAAGGCACAAGGCACAAGATGTACACGATTTCCTATGTTTTTGACAGTAAACAAAGCTTTAATGAGGAGTAGGTATTGTTTCAAGGTTGTAGATTTAATTATGTTTAAAAGTAGAGACTTGCACTGGCCGATTTCAGCCCGTTCGGGGTCTTCCGCCTCGGCTCGACGAGACCCGGCCTAGTAAAGCTAAAATAGCCGAGCGTCTGTTGCCATTGATGTATTATCGCTTATTTTAGGTCGTTGGTGACTACAAACCTACCAGTGCATTTATAGTCACTGTCCAGACTAGCCCTAGTTCGTAGTGACTACTAACTACAAACTAAAAGACTACTAACTACCTGACTTTTGGGGAAAATGAGACTACAAATTAACTCTAACTACAAACTAAATCGGCTGACTACAAATTGACCACTAACTACATATTTTTTAGTCCCGAGATTGTAGTCTCAAATATTGAAATCTGCACGGTTGTTTACAGGTAAATTGCGTGCACTGCTTTCTAAGCACTGACCAGCGGCCGGTTTGTCTAATAAAATTGCGCGCACTGTTTTCTAAGCACTGACCAGCGGCCGGTTTGCCTAATAAAACTGCGCGCACTGCTTTCTAAGGTATCCGCCCATTTCGTCCCGACCGTTTCGTCCCCTTGCTGTTAGTCCCGGCTGTTTCGTCCCGGCCGTTTCGTCCCGGCCAAGTTTTAAAGTGACCGTTTCGTCCCGTTTCACAAAGTGAAACATGTACATCCAAAGCGCGAAAACTAAATCGTTCATTCTTTTAAACAGAAGCCATAATAGCACTTCCTGCGCAAGCAGTTATATGTCCTGTTCAGTATGTTTGACTGAATAAATGTTTGAAATGAAAAATGAATGAAAAATAGCAGCTGTACACAATAACAATACTATGCTTTGTATGGCCGGGACAGTTGGTGTAGTGGTTTATGCCGCAAAGCCCTATGCGCGTGGTCAAAGCAATTTTATTAAAAAATATACAGAACAAAATGCCCAAGACTGAGACCAAACAGATGTGGGTGGGGACGGGCCGCTAAACGGCCAATAACACATTACCCCGACAAAATTTACTAAAATCGGTATTACAATCAGCGTTGCGGAAGGCTGGCGCGGAGCGCAAATTAACTGTTTCATTTCGTAAGGAGTTCCAAATATTTATATTTTCTAATGTCAAGCCTGGACTTCGGTAAACACAATTTATACTTGTGACCACGTGTGTTGAGATTATTAAATTTGAAAAACAAATCAACAGGGAGGTCAATTTGTTCGTAATTAATTTGTACACCGTTACAAGGTCAGCAACTATTCTTCTTTTTTCTAAAGACTCCAAACTGAGCAATCTTAGCCTTTCGGAATATTCAAAATTCACACGACCTGGAATTCGGTGAGTAAATAATCTCTGTACCCTTTTAATCAGATCAATATTCTGAAGTAAATATGGATTCTAGACCTCTGAGGCATATTCTAACTTACGACGAACAAAAGTTTTGTACAGTTTTTGTACAGTTTGATAAGAAAATCCTTGGTCTTCAGTTTTAAAATATTTAAAAATAATGTTTACCAACCTAACCCCGTTTACTGCAATTTGATCAAATTCATACCAACCAAATTCAAACTGAATTAGCTACTACTATACCATATCACATCGAATTCAAATCGCCAAGTTATACTATACCATACCATATCAAACTCAAAGTTTGAATTTGGTAGGCATCCCTGGAGATAGCTGCATTCACTCTGCCCAATGATGGTCGCGCGTTCATCCCCTCGGAGGGGCCAGTTTCTTGCCGCAAGCGAAAGCGACTGTGTGCCTGGCATTTGACCTCTTTGTGAGTTGTGGCGCATTTGGCATTTGATTTTGCCGCCGCCTTTGCAATATACTGTAGTTAGCAGTGGGACGAAACGGTCACGCTTAAAAAATGGCCGGGACTAAACGGTTGGGACGAAACAGCCAGGACGAACAGCAAAGGGACGAAACGGTTGGGACGAAACGTCCTACAACCGCTTTCTAAGCACTGACCGGCGGCCGGTTTGCCTAATAAAACTGCGCGCACTGTTTTCTAAGCACTGACCAGCGGCCGGTTTGCCTAATAAATCTGCGCGCACTGCTTTCTAAGCACTGACCGGCGGCCGGTCATTTGTGGGTTTTGTTGGTGACCCAGCACGCCTGTTGGCTTTGTTGGCGATATTCGCCAATTCTGGCTGTTGGTCGAGCTGTTTCAGAGCGGGACTGTATATATTCCCGGTATTTTCCGGTTTTAGAGAAAGTGTGAACCGGGATTAGAAACCGGGAGTGAAAATAGCGGGAATTCCCGGTTCTTTGGGAAATACCGGGATCCCGGTTGCATCACTAATCTAACTTGTTGTAACACACACTGTGCTATTCGGTAGTCTCAATAAATTGGCATAAGACAGAATCTTAAAAATTTCTTAAATGTCTTAAAACGGACGTCACAACTCCAATCCAAAAAGGTAGAGTGCGAACTGATATTGGCATACATGTAACAGGTCATCCGCCGAAGGGGGTCTGGCGCCAGCCGGGGGCGTCTGAGCCCAATTTTTGGGAGGGGTGTTAGGTACAAAAAATCGAAAAAATCGCAATTTTTCTGATAAAAATCGTCAAAAAATCGCTAATTTTGGCTGAAATACAGCTAAAAAGTACTGTTTTACTGGAGATTTTGGCAATCCTTGTGTCTGAAATTGCATAAAATCGCAAAACTTTGCTCAAAAAATTGCTTGCCAGAAAATCCGATGGGGCCGGAAAAAATCGGCTTGGGGTCCCCATCCGGGGGTCTGGCCTATGTCGGGTGGGGGCAGACCCCCAGACCCCCTGTTACATGTATGGTTATTTGGTATTGGATATTGGGGTTTCTGTCCCCCAATACCCGATATGTACTAATTGGAATCCCTCAAAATCGAAAAAAAATCGATGTTGACCTGGTAAACTGACTTGGAAAAATGGAAAAGGTTGATTGATGATTAGGTTTAGAAAGCTGTTTTTGCGTTAATCAACTAAAAGTTAGTACATTTTCTTAGTGTCCCTTTTTCTAAGTAGTAGACCAGCTATTAGTGTTTACTAATTTCTTTGTTCTTGTCCAAAATATGAATGGAGCCACTTTACGCATAGAAGGCTATAGAGCCATCTATGGCTACTGCTTGGCTCAAACTAAATTTCGCAATTTGCTGAGTAGCAAATTTTTAAATTCAGTTTTACAAAGCCACCTATAAAGGCTATAAAGGTGCGGTGGAGAAACTTTAGCCCTAGAAGGCTACAGTCCCTAGGGAGATTTGGAATCCCTAGCTTATTGCATTAAGCTTATTGCCACGAGACAACAGGTGTAGTAATAAATAAGTAAAATGGTACAACTATAAGGTATAAGGTCGAACATATTGTGAGAGACCCATTTCAGGCGCACATGAGTAATACGTTTTGCTGCATGTAGTACGAAGTTATGCGGAATCGTAATAACGACTTGGCGCCCAGCTTTAGTTGTGCGGAATTACTCCTGGTTACTAAGTACCGATAATTAGTTTAGCCGTTTTACGTTAGGCATTGGTGTAAGCCTTATAAGAAATATTGATTTAAGGTCGGACTTCAGCAAGAAGCTTATACGGTATGTAAACAGGCTAATAGGAAGCATGAGTAAAGTTTTGGTAAATGCTAAACTGTTGGGCTATGGTCGTAAATCTTCAACCCAGCAGATTTTTCGCTGTAGCAGCCGCAAATCTCAACCGATTTGAACCAATCCTTTTTTAAATGAAAGATAAATAAATTCTTGAAAGATTGATGCAACGTTTATTACTGTACTCTGCTTGGTTCCTGAGATATTCACTCTCAAGTCAAAACTGTGATTTTGGCAGTGAACTAGAGGGATTTTTTATTATTCCGCTGCACTTCGTAATAAAATGATTCCTGCTACTGCTGAGGGCTATTGGAAGCTTTACTGGTGACACATAAACTCGGTCCACTTCAACAGTAAAGTGTCATTAGCCCCCAGCAGCAAGAATCTGCTTTATTATGAAGTGCAACGGAATCGCTCTTGTTCTTTGCCAAAATCTGTTTCGACTTTGAGGGCAAATATATCAAGAACTAAGCAGTGAATCTCAATAAAAGTTGCACCAATCTTTGACGAATTTATCAATCTTTCATTCAAAAAAGGATTCATTCTCGGAGGAAACGCCTGAACACTTGGTCACACAATGTGATGCATTGGCTGGGCGTAGGTATAGAATCCTGGGGCGAAGGTACTTGACCACCCAGGACCTGAGTGAATTATCTGTTAGGGACCTACTGAGGCTGATTAAAGCCTCGGGCAGGTGGTAAGTTCGACTTGTTCGATTTTGCTTATGCGGGGCATCGAAATGGACCCTCGGGTCTGATCGTAGGGTCGTCTGGTCGACCCCCCCGTCACATCGAATCGAATCGAATCGAAGGATTCATTCAAATCGGTTCAGATTCATGGTTGCAAAAGTAAAAAATCTGCTGGGTTGTTCTTTATCACTCTTGTTCATTGCCAAAATCTCTGTTTTGATTTTGAGGACAAATATCTCAGGAACTAAGCAGGCTATCTTAATAAACGGTACGTCAATCTTTCAAAAATTTATTTATCTTTCATTTAAAAACGGATTCATTCAAATCGGTTGCGATTTGCGGTTGCTACAGCAAAAAATCTGCTGGGTTGTTTTTTTTTGGCACACCCTGTATATGGTTGGTATGCACCATATATGGTACCCCCTACCCTAGTATCTGGTACTGTATGGTACCTGTCCAATATAAAGGTGCCGATGCCTTTTGTGGCGCTAGGTGTCTCACCGTAAAACTTTACTAACTTTGTTTGTCTGAGTGATCTTTCTTGTGTTCTTTTTCGTTCTGCTTACTGTTAGCCATCTATATTATTCTGTTTAAAACGATTGTTTTCTGTTGTTCATTAGTACTATTGCAGTGGTGTTGTTGCATGCATTTGTACTGATTGTCAACGTTTATCTGAGAATTTCACATTTCAATGAAACCGAATGAATCCAAAACCGAATAAAATCAAATGAAATGTGAAACTATAGAGGGTCTATGTTTCGAGCAACAATCAATTCTATCAATATCTACCAAAATGGGCTATGCCTCCACTTAGCTTAGGGCAGACCCCAACCCCCTCACCCATCGGCGGATGACCTGTTCAGCCGACATCAGGAACTGCAGGCTTCTTGACTGACCCTTTGACTGAATTGGTTTTCTTGGTGACAACCGCTTTCTTCAAGATAGCTTCACTGAGCGGTTTGCAGAGAATCAAGTGCTTCACTCCCATTCTAATGTCTTTGTGTCGACGAGTGTAGATCAGCAGATTCATCAGCGGATTCAGGTTGTAAGTGAGCGCAACTACAGGTACAACAAAAGCTCTTGACGGATGACTTTCATCGGTCAAACTCCACACCAGAATCTTTCCAATAGCGGGCACAACAATGAACATGTAAGTACAGGTGCAGCTCAAGCCCACTGTAATCATTAATCTGCGCTGTATTTGCATGTGACGCTGCAGCGCCTGGTCACCGGCTGCTGCCACTTTGGCTTTGCGCTTTTTGTACAAAAATACAATAGCCACGTACACAACAACACTAAGCGTGGTTACAGTTAAGCCCTGGTAATACAGATACAAATTGTACCACTCCAGATAGGCGAAACTGGTATAACAGATGGCCGGCTTTGTGCCGACGCCGTTTAGACTGCCGATAACTCCAAAGAAGGTCAGAAACTCAGCTGCAATTCCTGGCAAACTAGCCAGCAAGATTAGCTTGTAAGAATAGCTAGTGGTGAAAGCCATGTGCTTAGTGGGAATAGCCACAGCGAAGAGACGGTCTAATGATACAATCAAGAGAAAGAAAGGGCATGCTGGTTCACAGAAAACAAAAAGCATTAGAAAACACCAAAACCGGGTGACTAGCTGAGCCCCGTGCCCGGCCCAGACCAACACCGACCTACCGACCCCTGCTAGCAGAAAGCCTAAGGCCATTAAGGAGTCTGCCAAGGCCAGAGATGCCAGGAGGAGACACTCCTTTTTACCGCGCAGTACTTTGAAGCGCAGTACAGCTAGAAAGACGAGAGAGTTGACAGAGAGAAGTATAGTGCCTTGAAAGATGTAAAAATAGAAAGTGGGCAGCAGAGAATTTAGTGTTTCTTTACTGTAGATCAAGCTGTCTTCTTTGCTTTCATTCACAGCCATCACAACCAACCGGACGCCAAACCAAAATTGATAAAGCTTCAGTAGTTAATCAAGGGAACTGCTAACTGACAGATGCTAAATGGCACCTGCTTACCTAAGCTTTGAGAATAACAACCTCCTTCCTTCTGTGCAATTATGAATCGTATATCATCAGCCAAAGTGGACCGGTACCTAGGCTAGTGGCACCACAAATTCCATAATTTTACATCACTATTTGCTATCGGTCGCCTGCGGCTAAACCGTACTGTACGTACATTTGTCTGAATTTTATAGCAACCCTGAAACCTCTCTCGCCAAAAAAACGTTAAATGATTTATGACCTGTTACTGCGCATACGTAATGTGTCTATACCCCAGCAAACAAAGTCAATAAATAAGGTCTGTTGTGTCATTGCAAGAGGCTCTGCTACATTTCTGGGGGCCCATTGTCAATGAACCAAATCAGGCCGAACGCATTATTTCCCTTTCATGGTTATTTATTACAAACGAAGCCACCTAACAGACTAGCTACATAGCAGAAAAAATTAATCGAAAACATTTTTCATTTACTCGTGACGCTTCTACTGTTTGTTCTTTTTTGCGTAATTGCTTTTTTATCGTTATACTTGCTTTACGAGTGTTGTTCGGGATAAGAGCAACGCCTACGAGATACCGGTGAACATGCGCTGACTGACACCGAACCGTGCATCTGGCCATCGCGCACATGTTAGACCACGCATCTGGTCATCGCGGTACGGCACGTGGGGATAGTGCGCCCGGGCGCAATCAATGCACTGCGCAGATAGAGTCGATTGTTGCATGTCCTCCTTAGAATAATGTATAGGCGCCATGTTCAAATTTTAAGCACACAGACGATCGTAGTGAGGCAGGCTTGTAAGGGTCGGTAGAGGATTTTAACCACAGGCCCAGGGGGACACTAGTTGCAGGAGTAATCTGTCGATCTGGCTGTGAAGGGGCAACAGAAGACTTTCGAGCCGACGTCTCCCCCATAGGCAAGAAGAGGTTCGGTCAAAGGTGGATTTCCTAATTCGGCAGGATTTCAAAGCCAAGTGCAAGATGTGGGCTTATTTTATGAGCCGCCAAACCATAGCTCAATCACTCTACAGCAACTGTCCACTCTGCTATCAGTGTCAGCAGCACATGGAAAACGTCTTTTGAGATACGGTTACTGAGATCTGCTAATGTACAGTTAGAGATCGCATTAACCGTGCCTTGTAACCGCATTAACCGTAGCTTGTCATCGTATTTAACTATCGTAAGACGGTCTGTCTACAAAGATCTCATTAGCACATCGTTAATACGTTAAATGCGTTAAATACGAATCAACCAAAGCCATTCCAGAACGCAGTGCTGACTGTTGTTTGCACGGTTAACGTGATCTGCTAATGCGATTGTTGCAGATGATCTGTAAATGTACATTAGCAAATCTCATTTAACGCATCATCAGTCAGAGGCGCCGCGCCGCATTATCACATCGTTATTACGCTAAATGCGATCTTGTTATGCGACCTGTAACTGTACGTTAACAGATCGCAGTAACCGTATCTCAAAAGACGTTTTCCCTGTGCAGAGCAAGAGGACAATAAAACTGATGCAAAAAAGGGAAAAGTCGACCACCACCTTCATCACATCTTGTCGCGTCTTGGCCACGGGTAGTTTACGCTATCGCGTGTGTCACGGCGGCCCCGGCATCCATGAGAGCGGTTGTTTGTGGGTTCGAAACCGGTAGAAGCGACTGGAAGTAGTCGACGTAAAGCCCAACCCAGACCGCCGAAAGCCGGTGATGGCCAGTAGGTAAATGGGAACCGAACGGGCGCTGCCTAAGCACCTAGTGGCAGCAAAGGGGAGGGTTGTTTGTAGACAAGGCTACTCTATTGAAGGGCTCTGAAAAGAGCAACGGGTGTCCTGAGCCAGTGGCGTATCCAGGATTTTGGAAAGGGGGGTGTAAAATTTTGAAAGTGCCTGGTTGGGCCGCTGCCCAACCAGGGTAAGAAAATTTAGCAAAATTAGCCCTCAAAAACGCGTTTGAAACGCATTCCGCGCTTAAAATTAACAGAAATTACAAGTTTTAGTAGTTTATAATGGCCTGGTTGGGCTTCTGCCCGACCAGGGCGAGAAAATTTTGAAAATTTAGCCTTCAAAAACGCATTTAGAAGGCATTCTGAGCACAAATTAGACAGTTTTAGTACATAATTCATTAGTTTCTTATATTTTTGACAGACTTTTTCTTCCTACCTCCACTGCAAAGGGGGGGGGTGTACACACCCTACACCCCCCTGGATACGCCACTGTCCTGAGCTGTCCGAAAGGACAGTGGAACAAACAAACAAACAAACAAACAAACGAACGAACGAACGAACGAACAAACAAACAAACAAACAAGAAAACAACCAAACATACAAACAAACAAACAAACAAGTCACTGCCGATACCACCTTAACTCTGTCTACCGAACCAGCTCATGGAGTGAAGGTCAGTGTTGTGCCTTGCCTAGCTCACATTTCTAAGACTGGGTAAGTATTCAGTTTTGAAGGCCAAATTTTCTCGCCCAGGCCACTTTAGACTACTAAAACTTGTAATTCCTCTTACTTTTATGCTTGTCAGAATGCCTTTTAAACGCGTTAGCCTAGGCAGCGGTCCAACCAGGCACTTTCAAAATTTTACACCCCCTTTCCGAAATCCTGGATACGAAAAGAGTCTGTAAAGCTACGTATTGGTGCTGGTGCGTTTACTACTATATCTAATACATACTTCTACTGATATCTTAATTTGCTGAAGTGCTCAACTCGTTCCGAAACGATACTTGTTTGACATTGCGCATTCTAAACAGTTACACTTGTAGGTGCAACTTGCAAGCAAGCAGTGGTGTGAGGTCTCCGACAGCAAGGAACCATCGTAATTATCCTAATGATTATCGCAGAGTCACGCGAGAGACAGACAGACAGACAGGTAGCCATAATTTGGCAGTGCCGCCAGTACGTGTATAATTTGGTGATTAATTAAGACTGAGTGACCAGCACGAACCAGATGCGTGTTTGTATGACGTGACAGAGCTGCGGTCTAACCACGCAGTCCAACACAACCGACTGTCCAAGCGAGGTCGACCGATGAAGGAGGAAGTAGAATACCTGGATACGAGTGTGCTGGGGCGAGTTCTCTCCACCATCCGCTACCGACACAGGCCTCGAAGAGTGGTGCCTCTCCACGAGCGACTCGTCCGACGACTGAGGCGTTTGCTCACTAGAATGCTCAATTTTCTAGGCCAACTCCGACTGAGTCTTTGGGCTAAATTGCAGCGCTTGCTGTGTTCAATTCATAATGTAATTGTAATTTAATTGAAATTGGCACGGAATTTGAATTATTTTTTTTCCAATTATTTTCGTGTTAAATGAAAGGAAATGATTCAGACAAAAAACTATTCACGTTTTGTCATCTATTTTACGGTCACTTCAGTTTGTTTTGTAGCATTTTACTCTGTCTCTGTGGTTTTCATTTCGAGTTCATAAAAGCTAAAACAGTGACTTTTGGATATGCAGTGGGATTTCACTCTCCGTTTTGGTGAAAGTAGCAAGAGATTTTGGTCAAAAATGACCGAACGTTTAGATGCTGTGTGTACGGTGATGCTGAAATGAACTACTGTAAATTCCCCCGAATGTCATTTCAATGCTTTTTTAAAAGGTAACTTTTAAAAATATGCTCGCCCTATTTGGGCAGTAGTCTGCCATTTATATGGAAATGTTTTCAAATTGAAGATCATGTGCTCTTCTGTTTGTCTAGTCTGCTATTGTGATGCTACCGTCATTTTCGATTAAAAGTGTACAGTTCAAATGGAAAGTACGCACGTATTCCGACTGCCTACCGTATAGTGCTGTTTATAGTACCCCCTATTTATAGTACCCGGGGTACTATTGGAGACAGATTTTTATTCTGAAATGAGCTGTTAAAAATACAAAACGTGCGAAAAAAAAACAGTATTTTTGGTGGTAAACCTTGTTTGTATGAAGAAAAACAGTAGATAATGCAATCATAGCGGTTCTGATGTATGTACATAACCTATTTCTTACATCAACTCGGTAATTTGAGCAAAGAACTTCACATACTATTGTTAGTTTCTTATAGAGCAGATTTTGTAGGTGCTATATATAGTACCCGGGTACTATAAATGGATTCAATTTTATTTTCGCAAAACCCTAAGTGCCATATAGTACCCGGGTACTATAAACAGCACTATACGGTACCTACCTACCGACTTTGCACGCCGCTTCACCTCGCGAATTGTCAGTTTGTGGACTGAGCCAGATTGCTTAGATTTAGACTTATTGTCAGATTAGAATAGGATTGGAAAACAAGTTTGAACAAGTGTGGAATGGTCGGTGAATCGAAAACCACTTGCGGTCCATTTCGCGACCCCCGTGATTCGTCATCTCGGACGGTGCCTTTCTGTCACTGCCAGCCACTCCTAGCCATGCTGCCGGGTGCCGGTCACTAAGAGAGCGCCCGGCGTGTTGACGTCATGATTCTGTCAGTTCCCAAGGGCCACTGGTGCCCCACATGCCATAGGGCTTCCATCGTAGTTGCTTTCTCAGCTCCAACGCGGCAGGCTTTGTGGACCGGCTTCGCATACATGGGCCGGGGGTATACCCCCTCCTCTCGCCGGCCAATACCACCCCTTCGGTCGTCCATAGCCCCCTCGCCCCAACCCCCTCCCGGAGGGAGAAAATTTCCACTTACAACAATGTATTTAAGGTAGTGTTCCGACGATATCAAAATTCGACGATATTCGATATCGATATCGATATTTTCAACTCAATATCGATCGATATCGCTACCATGCCACTGTTAGGTTTTGACTATACCATCGATTTCTAAGTTCTCCATAAAAAACTGTTTTTTACTGTTCCAGAGAAATAAACTTGGTGTCAGTTTTCTTTTTCCCCACTTTTCCGCACAAAAAATATCGATGCGAAATATCGCGATATCGATATTGGTAAAGGGTCGATATATCGACTTTTCGATATCGATATCGATATATCGTTGGAACCCTAATTTAAGGCAAAATAGGCGTTTTTTGGCCCCCCCCGAGGTCTCCATACCCCCTCCGGATTTTTCTGGCCCATGTATGCGGCTTCGGTGCTTAGGCAGATACAGTCGGTTCACATTTTACCTACTCGTTGTCACCAGCTTTCAGTGGCCTGGGTGGAGCTTTGTGCCGACGACCAAGAGCGCCGACGAGAGCATGAGCGCACAAGCACGCGCACAGTGGCTATGCGGCCTAAACCACTACGCCACTGTGGTCAACCATATAGTGAGCACATTAATGAAAGAACTACTTTACGTATAACAAAAAGTCAGTTCAACCAACACGTTAACGACACACATACCACACATCAATCAATCAATCAATATCGGGCTGAGGGATAACAACCAACGGATTATCTGGCTCAGTGTCAAAGTTCCACTTGAAAGTTTTGGTGAGGTGCGCTTTAAACTTTCTGCCCCTCTCCTTCAAAGGGACGCTGGCTCCCTCCTGCAGTTCGAGGTTGGAGAAGAAGTTGGTGAGGGTGGAGGTGAGGAAGTTGTCTCTGCTGACGATGTCGACGAAGAAGTCCTTGGGACACTGCTTCAGCTGAAAGTGCAGCACAAGCAGGAACTGCTGATACAGACGCGCCCTGCTGCTCAGGGCGTCGCTGCAGGAGCACAA
>JASANB010004810.1:22500-25991 GCA_030248155.1 Sabatieria punctata
CGGACTTTTTGACACACCCTCAGCCTCAGCACTACCAGCCCCCTCGGGGGTGAATTCTACCCCCTCGACAATGTAGCCTGGCACCAGCATAGGTGCCATAATATGGTGCCCACGATCCGGGGATGTGATGGTACCATATATGTGACAACCATGGTAACAGGTACTGACTTTAATAGCATTTCTATCTTGTTGGTGTCCCTATAAGAAATCATGTAATACAGTCAGGCACATATGTTGTTGTAGTACCTAACACTATACCATGATACAGGTACCCTGCAACAGTACCTAGACTGGTGATTTCTGCCCCCCTCAGTTTCTGACCTGGAGCTAATTGTTAAAGTTTTCAGGCATAAGTCAAACTTTTTTTAGCTGTGTTTTAGTTCAGGTAAACGATTTTTGACGATTCTTATTTAGCGTCTTGGCAGAGCAGCCCCCTCCAGATCACCTGCCCATGTGTTCTGTTGTGTGTCTTTCCATATTCGGCCGCTGTGGCCATATGGTACTTTTTTTGGTATTCAATTTTGCCATAACAGTACTGTAGAAGCGGCGTTGGGCAAAACACTTCAAGCGTTTCTTTTTATTGGTAGAAACAAATAGGCACTAGACATCGATTTAGCTGGTACCATTGTCTGAAACGGACAATTGTTTGCATTTTTTGGTTTTTCGCTGTCCAATCAGATTAGACCGGAACTGGTGGCTCAGCTGCGGCCAATCAACGACAAGACTAACTGCCAAGACCGAGCTGGTCCTGAAGCCGGAAGCCAGCGGCCAATCGTCGCACAAAGTCGACCAGGAACATAACGTCCGCGGTCCACTGACATGAGACCTCTTGTTCGCAAGATGAAGCCAAACTTTGAAAACCTGCGATTTCACCAATTCCGCCTGGTTGGTTTGATTTGAGTGTTGGTTACATACATACATACATACATACATACATACATACATACATACATACATACATACATACATACATACATACATACATACATACTGAAACGGAGTTAGGAGTGCTACTAGTAGTTCCTGTATACAACACAACATACGCACTCGAACGCACTCACACACACAACTACTCAATACAGCACGATGATACAAACACTCACACAAAACTACCAAAATTCTTCATCACTCCCCTTTCAACGAGTGTCGACTGGCCGCCGCTGTGCCTGACAATCGGGGAAAGGGGAGTGATGAAGAACTGACGGACTGTGTGTGCCGGTAGTTGTGTGTGAGTGTGCGGGAACTGTAAGATACGGCTCCGTTTCGTGTATGTATGTATGTATGTATGTATGTATGTATGTGTGTATGTATGTATGTGTGTGTATTGGCACTGAGTCAAACGAAACCTTCAGTGAATGGGCGGAGCACGTGGCCGAGCTTCACTGCAGGAGCATCGCGGTTCCCGGTCTGTGCCAGCCGCGCTTTATTTCCATTTCAGCTCGGTCTGGACGTCTGCAGCTATCCTGTTGGTTTGAAAAACTACATCTTGTACGTGTCATATGGGTAGGGAGCCAGGAATTGGTCAGGTTCCTCAGATTGGCACGGTACCGCTCCAGCTAAACTGATTAGTCTAGTTTATTTGCTTTGCCACAAGAAACGCTTTGAGAACTTGTCGGTGGTACTTAACGCCGTTTTATGGTACTGGCACCGTATTATGGTGTACCGGTACCAATGCCGGAGTAGGGGTACCATATGGTACCACCACAGTGGCCGAACATAGGGGTGCCATTACCGCAACAGGAAGCCCATGTAGCAGGTAGATCCGCCGGGGAGGGGGTCGAGCCAAATTTTGGGAGGGTTAGGCACTAAACAACGCTCAAATTGCAATTTTTCGGCTAAGAATCGTCAAAAATCGCTAATTTGAACTAAAATAAAGACGTTAAGTTTGAATTTTTTGTGCCTGAAAATTTATAAACAGTAGTTTTCGAAAAAATCGGAGGAGGTCGGAAAAATCGTCTCGGAGGGGGTTACATCAGAGTCTGGCCTAAGTCGGGTGGGGAGCAGACCTAGCCTGAGTACCGGTACCATATGGCACCGTCATGGTATATGGTGTTAGTACCATAAACAACATACGTGCCTGACGCTGCGGCCGATTCTTGCAGGTTAGTTTCGGCAAGACCAATGCTATATTACAGTCAGCAGCTTAGCTGTTCATGGGTACAGTCACCATGCGCTGGTACCATCACAGTCCCCGATCGTGGGGTACATATTATGGCGCAGGCACATGCCTCAGTGTCAGACATATTCAGCATTTTCAGCTGAGGGGGGGGGGGTAAATTTTCAATTCCTGAGGGCTGAGGGGGGGGGTAGGAGCGCCTGAGGGCGGGGGTGGTAAGCCAAAAAGTCTGATTTTTGGCTTAAGACGCAATTTCTGAGAGGATTTAACCTTTGATAAGGGAGCCTCCCAAATCGAAGGTCAGAGTCACATCACCGATTTGCCTCATTTTTATAACATGTGAGAGTATATGACGAAAAAATAAGAACCCCCAAGCATGAGCTTAAAATCATGTTTGAAATTAGGGTACTTTTCTTTTTTTTACAGCCGGACACCCTACTTTGGAGGGGGGCCTGTAGCGCTCTGGGGAGATCACCGGAGCTCATACTTTGGGGTTCTTATTTTTTCGTCATATACTCTCACATATATAAAAATGAGGCAAATCGGTGATGTGACCCTGGCCGATTTGGGGGAGGCTCCTTATCAAGGTTAAATCCTCTCCAAATTTGCGTCTTGGCCAAAAATCGGACTTTTTGGCTTACCACCCCTCAGCCCCCCTCAGGCGCTCCTACCCCCCCTCAGCCCCCTCAGGAGATGGCTTCTACCCCCTCAGCGAAATGCTAGCCCATAATACGGTACCATATAAGAGTACCGGTACCATAATGGTACCCCACGATCGGGGACTGTGATGGTACCATATATGGTGACTGTACCGCGAACAACGTTAAGTTGCTGACTGTAATATAGCATTTCTATCTTGTTGAACTATCCCTATAAGAATCGTAATGCAGTCAGGCACGTATGTTGTTTATGGTACCTAACCATATGCATGACAGTTTTCATATGGTACCGGTACCTAGGCTAATTGGGGTGCTCCCACCCGACTTAAATGAACCCCTGGATGGGACCCCCTCCGAGACGATTTTTTTCGACCCTCCTCCGATTTTTCTGGAAACTAATTGTTTGAGTAAATTTTTCAGGCACAAAAATTCTCAAACTGCACTTTTTAACTGTATTTTAGTTCAAATTAGCGATTTTTGACGATTCTTAGCCGAAAAATTGCAATTCTAGGCGTTGTTGCAGTGCTTCTTCTCACGAGATAATTTCGGTCTGCTACATGTATTCTGTTGTGTGAAAACTTGTGGCCGCTGTTGCATAATACGGTGCTCGATATAAACGGCGTAAGCGTTTTCTTGTGGAAAACAAGTAAAACTAGACTATCGAGTTGTAGTGCCGTAAACCAGTACTGTATTTGCGGCAAGATGTGGTTTCGGTA
>JASANB010004812.1:0-20247 GCA_030248155.1 Sabatieria punctata
GGAAAACCGAAGGTTAAATAGCGCGAATGGGGTTAGGCCGGGCCCTTGGGCCATTAACGGGCCAGTTGCACTTTGGAATGTGCTTCCATGGGCGCTATCTAACCGCTTCGGGCACAGATCATAAGTGTATCACATTACAAAAAGGTGGGCGCAAGAAAGGAATTCAAAAACAAATTAAGAGTGATTGACTGTTGCAAAAATCTGGTACCGGCGGCGGACTGATCTCTTAAACAGATAAAATAGTTGGTTGTCTCAGTGGCCCCAAACTAGTCGCTATCAATTACACATTACACACAGTCTGTCTCCTAATGAACTAACATAAAACATTTTTGTCACACCTCCCAACAACAAGAGTGGCGTCCCGACACTCAAGCGTTTCACCAGCACCAAGCAGCAATAGTATAGATCGAGAGGGGACAGTGACACAGATTACATACAGCAAATAAATTACAGCAGCTTCTTAGACATTTTGTTAATGAACATAAAGTATGCCCTGTTCTATGAAGCAAAACAGGCAGTTCACAGCAACCTTCACCAGACAAGGACAAAATACATGAAAGGTGAGATTTGGCCTATTTCTATACCTATGAGGTTACATTACACATCAGTATTCAATACTACACACTGTATCTAGCTATGCTCAAAACAAAAAATGTAAAAACATCGAATTGAAAAATATAAATATAAAATACTACAACATACAAAACTGCACTTCTCAACGCATTTAATCTCTAGTAGAATGACAAGGTGCAAGTTGTAAATATAAAGAGGTGTGATCGAGTGAAACGTTACAGATATGATTAGCTAGAGCAGGCAGGTTTCGAAAAAGATACTCACTGATAGATCCAGGTCCTTGGAAGCTTGGGTAGATTCAAGTTCCATGAATTGTTTTGCATGAAGGGTTTGCGGTACTTCAGCAAATTTCTTAACTGAACCTCTGTAGTCCTCATCTATCGCACGCCCACCAGTAGGAATATGAAGTTATGTCACCACTTGTTGCGATGAACGGCCATTCCTGGGTACACCACGGTAGCATGTGTAGGTATGTGAATATACCAGACCGATAATCAAAAGTGGGCAGGCTGGTTGGGACCGAAATTTCGTCTGCAGTAGGTAAATCACTACCGGCTGCTGAATTTGCATGGTTACATGCAATATGCTGATTGTTCAAAGAAAGCTGATTAGGGTGGGTGGTAACATTCAGGGTAGATAGTCAGGTGAAGTGGTATAGACACTGTAGGGTTTGCAAAGAATCAGTTCATGTGGCTTGGAGTGGAGGCATAGATGGTTTGGTCAAGGCATTCCACCAATTCAGTAGAAATCCGATTCAGTCCTCATTTCCAGAACTTGACATGTAGTTCGTCAAGTATGCCAAGTCTTTTTATGCCACACTGATTTGGTTTTGTGTAGTTCACAGTAATAAGCGGATCGAAGGCGACCATGCTGAGCAGGGTTATTGGGGATGCTCAGGTCGATTGCAGATGGGTCAAAGGTTTATCTAGTGAGGGATATGTTGCGTCATATAGAGTGGACTAAGGGCGTGAAGTTCTGCATGGGGTTGAGTGAAAGAGGAACCATCTGTGCAGTTGGGTTGTTGATTCAGGGTCGCTTTGACAGAGATAGTGCTGCTTTTGAGATTTCCTTTCCATAGCAAAATGATACAATCTAAGTCTATATCAACAGATAACATATAACACAAACCACCACCATACATATTGTACTTCCTAGACAAGGACGCAAAACATGAACATTTCTAAGTTAGCATGCAGAGGAGTCATAAGTTGACTCAGTAGCACCATATTCCTCTGATCCCATCACCTGAGAAGAAGATGAGGCTACTTTGGTGCGTGTGTAGCCTGGTACAAAGGGTTTGAGTACCATTTTACGTATTTTTGCAGTTGTATCATTATAGTTTTCGCTAAAGAGATTTGAAACCTTCAGTTTGAACTTGCTTACTACTTCCACACGATCTGATCCTACCGTCTGTTGCCAGCCTCTTACTTTGTTGATGACCGCGTTGTTGACTTCAGGGTAATTTGCTTTTTGCTGTGCTACGTGTTTCAGACAGTTCTTTTTCTTTGCAACTCGCCAGGTACTCTGCAACTGAAAGTTAAGATCAAATATACAATATACCCATATCAAATAATATTCCTCTGGCAGACCCTGTTTCACTTCTTCCCCAAATTCATTATCTTCCAGGGCCAAACTAAGTAAGCTAACTGCATTGTCTTTGTCTTGACTGATAGGATGATGAATCGGGTAACACTTTGAAGCATGCTGTTTGGGCAAGCTTTTGCAGCACATTTGAATATGGGAGGTCCGCTGTTGGCTAGTAGATCCTTCCTTGTCAGGAGGTGGTCTTCTAATGAAGGAGATCAATGTCTCGGTCCCCCGATTTACTTCCTTCCGGTGCCAAGCCTCTGTTTTATACCTTAACCGATATATTTTGCATGAAAGCATTGCTTTATAACGCAAATTGCAAATTTTAGTTTTGTAAACTTTTTGGCTGCAAAACATTTGAGATGAGGCTGGGTGATATGCCAATCCGAATCCAGTAGCCAACTGACTGGTAATTGGCACTGAAACTATGTGTGTGGTCCAACAGAACAGGATAGTCACCATCAGATATAAAGGGCTGAGGGGTAAGAAAGGATGACTGTGCTGAGTGAAATATTTGGGCTTTTCTTCAAGACCTTGAGACACTACATTCTGGGCAATATGGTGTGGGTTTTGGATGGAACGCTTTCGGATTTCCATTACTCTTTTGGCTGGTATTCTTGTTTTCGCTAAGCTCACTATTCTGCTACTGATGACTTGGTGACAGCGGGTCACTGAGTTCAGTTCATTTCTGTCAAGATTTGTATCCTCTACTGTGGCTAAAACATTCTGTGCCTTCTGTCCCTTATCCACATTGTCATCAGGAACTTGCTTTCCAAGGCAGAGGAGAATCGTCGTCATACAATTGGCTGATTGAGTACATTTCAGTCTTGTGGCCATATCAAGTTCAACCTGACATTCTGCATTCGGTTTCACAGATAACTGTTTTCCACCTATGTGTAATACAACTGACATTTCCTGCTCAGCTTCACTTTCCAAGTTAATGCCTTTTTGTTGGTAGTGTTGATTCTTTGTTCTATAGTGTTGATTCGAGTCTGAGATAGGAGTGAGATGATCACTGCTTTGCATAGCATCCAATGTCGTTTGTATTTCATGAATTGGTTCCTCCAGCTTAAGGACTGTTTCTTTCAGCTCACCCTCCTCAGGCGTGACAGTGAGTAAGGTTTTGGATGACCAATTATCATCAATTTTCACATCTGTTTTCTCGTCCCCTTTTATGAAAATTGGCTTGACTTCCAAGCGTGTCGTCCTTGTCAGTTCCTGTGTTTCATTGTTGTCTGATCTGTCACTCTTTCGAACCACATCCATGATATGGGGATGGTAAGGCTGCACCATGGCTTGCATCTGTGTTGTGAATTCTTTGAACCATGGTCCTATTTCGTTCAGATTTTTGTCAGTAGGGCTAGGTGGCAAGGGTTTCAGTGGCTGATTATCTTCTGATTGGCCTAGCCCATTACCTATTCCGGGTATTGTGTTGTAGCTCTCTTCCTCAGACAGTGGTTCTTTGGACATCAATTCATTGTCTGGCTGCACATCAACATCTGTTGAGTCAGCTGTAAACAGCAAATCCAGACCATAGACATCTGCACATTCTTCTTCCATCATGTCTTCAGTTCCCTTTTCATAGTCAATTCCCTGTATGGTTCTTGGTGCAGTTGCGTCCTGTTCTTTCCTGTCAATCATGCAGATTTCAGTTGGGACATCGTTGGTTGTAGAGCAGCAAGTGATCGGATAGGGTGATTGTTCAACGCCAGGTAGCAAATCGCGAAGATTCTGCAGTTCTTGTCTCAGTTCATTGATTTCTTCCAGCGAAACGGCTCCAGGGAAATCAGTGGTTACCATTCCAACTTGGTGGTGTTCCTGCGCCCTGCCTCTTCCTATAGTTTCCGGTATATTGCTGAGTCCTACATGGTTTGAAGACTGCTGTTGAAGGTTCCAAGGTTGTTTAGTTTGGTTGACTTGGTTAACTTCAGGTTCCTGATTTCTCCAACATTCCCTTGCAATGTGTCCAAACCGGTTGCAGTTAAAACATCTCTGTTGTTCTGAACGGTTAGACCTGAATGTGGCATCTGTCGTTTCTTGCATTCCCCAATCATTTGGTGTGGGAAGCAAACTATAATGTGGATGACCCTGTGACTCAAGTGAATTTATGTAGTGTGCCTGGGGAGGTTCATCTGATGGATTCAGAGTGTAAGGTTGTGGGCAGTGTGAAGCAACCTGTTGTAAAGGCATGTTTCCATACAGCATCTGTTCATGGGGTGGCATTCCAAAGGGGCTCCCTGGCATAGCTTGATTTGGTTGGCATCCATGGGTATTCCAAACTGTTGGCGTCACTGCTGAGTTCATGGGTCCAATTCGAGGAAGGCTTTGTTGAATCCCACACACTCCCATCGTAGGGTAGTTGGGTGTGGCTGCTACAAATCCTGAATATGCCCCTTCATTGGGCAATGGCACACCAGCCCTATCTTTCAAAGCCTCCTCAATCCGACTAGCAACGTTCTCTGCTTGTAGCAAGGTGTTGCAAGGACCTCCCGAAATGTCAAAGTAATACCGTATGGTGGGGCGCAAGCCGTTTCTAAACAGACCAAGTAAAATTCCTTCTCGCTGGTCCATGTTAACTCCTACTGTGGCTGCTCTACCCCGTTGCTTAAGCCTAGTCATGAATGCGGCTACAGATTCATTCTCATTTTGTCGCATTGCCACCAAATCACTCATACATCTCCTAGTGTACTCTGGGGGTTCTAAACGCTCACGTAGGCCCTCAATTAGCACTTGGTAATCGGCACGTTCTGCTTCAGTTAGCCCGTAATAACATTCCCACGCGCGTCCAGCAAGTAAATTTGGTAATATGGCGTGCCTCACTGCATCATTACAACCAGCCGCGGTTGTAAATGTGTTAAACTTATCAAGAAAGTCGGAAAACCTCTGAGTCGATCCTCCATAAAACTGGCCAATGACGTCTTTAGCGTTTGACATAACGGTATGCCGAGGTCCAAGCTGTTGAGCTTGATTGAGCAAATTTTGCATCTGAATTTGACCACCCTCCATCTGCTCAATTCTGTTCAGGGCGTTATCTAAACGAGCCTGTAAATCGTGTACCTGTGCGTCGACCATATTGTCTCTATGTAGGGCCAATTAACCAATCCGGGTCGGTCTACAGGTGATCGGGAACGTCGTCGAGCTGCTGTGGCTGTCTCTTTCCCTGTTGCGCAATGGGTAGACGTCGAGTTCAAATTCTTCCAGTGTCTATCACTGACTGGCTATGGGTCGGTAGAACCGTAAACTACTGTACATTCACTTCAATTAAACGACACAATTAACAAAAACCGACCGATCACACAATTAGCAAATCAAAGCGACAGGATTGTCGCTACTTCATCAAAAGCAGGCTTCTCTGGCTCAAATCACCGTTCACGCTAATTGCGACTTTACCAGGTCACTTCTAGCAGTTGCACTTTTCCCGACTTTTCCTTCTTTAGCAGTGTAACTCAACCTACCTTCTAACTCAAATCTATTGAGGTTTTTTTTGACAATTTTCTCTTTTTCTGATTGGCTGTGTATCCTGTTCTTTAAATAATGTACACAGTTTTGCAGCATAAATGCCGCCTTTTTTTCAATCTCACTAGGACTCCTAATACTGCTGCGATAATACTCATTCACTGCTCAAAAATCACCGCGCAGCATCAAACAAGTATACAAAGAGCCAAAAATATTGAACAAGCAGCCCATATGTGCAACAGCACTATAAATTTCCTTAGTGGGGTTAGGTAAATCTCAAAATCCTTTCAGCCAACCTTTTTTTTAAAACAGTGGCGCTTCCAGCCATTAACTCAATTCAACTCAACTACTGTACTATACCTGACAGCGCAAGCTATACGTTCCTTACCCTTAACGCTTGCCTGAGGCTCTGCTCCTGTCTCCACAGACGGACAGAGCGATAAAAGAAATAAGCTATTACTTACCCAAAGTGACCGTGGTCTTCCTTTGTCTCGTCTCCCGTCGTGGTCACCAGAAAATATGTGGCGCGCGTGCGAAGGCTGCGGGCCGCCCTGTCCGTCCTGGGAGATATGGCTGTCTGACTAGCTGGACTAGTGAGACAGGGATACAGATGAAACTGGTGGAGACACTACATGTACGGATGAAACTTGTGGAGACACTATATGTACAGATGAAACTTGTGGAGACACTCTTCTTTATTCTGAGGAAAACCGAAGGTTAAATAGCGCGAATGGGGTTAGGCCGGGCCCTTGGGCCATTAACGGGCCAGTTGCACTTTGGAATGTGCTTCCATGGGCGCTATCTAACCGCTTCGGGCACAGATCATAAGTGTATCACATTACAAAAAGGTGGGCGCAAGAAAGGAATTCAAAAACAAATTAAGAGTGATTGACTGTTGCAAAAATCTGGTACCGGCGGCGGACTGATCTCTACTGTTGGCAAGTCCGACTTGAACCTGGACTTATTAATAGGTTTTTAACCTGAAATCTGTGGACTTGAACCTGAACCTGAACCTATTTTATTTCAGCCGGACTTGAACCTGTTTCGTTTTTCTGGACTCACTCAATAGGTTCAAAATTTGTGTGAAAATTTAGGCAAAATTTGACAAATTTTCGGTTGGATTGCACAACATTTTCATGGTGTCTTGTTTTTACACCTATTTTTCAAACTGAATTTGCGAGAAAACGAAACTACTGCCCCATAAAATGTGGTTTTCGTCTTTCATTACTAGTAGACAGGCTTATCTAGCTCAGAAAAGTTGCGAGCAGTGCAAAATTTCAACAATTCTTGAAATTATCAGTGGACTTGAACCTGAACCTATTGTCCAGGTTTTTTAGATGATGGACTTGAACCTGGACTTGAACCTGAAATTTCGATGTTGGACTTGACTTGAACCTGAACTTATTTTTTTAACCCCGGACTTTCCAACAGTACTGATCTCTTAAACAGATAAAATAGTTGGTTGTCTCAGTGGCCCCAAACTAGTCGCTATCAATTACACATTACACACAGTCTGTCTCCTAATGAACTAACATAAAACATTTTTGTCACAATGCGTCAGAAATTAGTCTGCTGCCGTTTTCGGAGGACCTGATGGAAGGTTTCTTGTCCGGCCGGCCCAGTACAGGCAGAACAAGAAGAAAGAAAGAGACAGACCGCGATACTAGCTTTACTTGGCACGCCCGGCCACACTAGACAGCATCTTGCCACACACACTACTACTAGGCACACACACTCACTAAAACAGCCTCCGTCCGACTGACCTTCCAAAAAAAACATTCGAAACTGTGAAAGGGGTGACAGCGTTGTACAACACACCACTATATTAAGAAATTAGACTGACCTAAAGGCACAATCAACAAAGTACGGTATGTACCAATTCAAACAAAGGTGCCAACTAATCACAAATTTATAGCAGCTAACAACATAAAACATCAACTAATTAACAAATAGCTTTGTCGTGCTCTCCCGGGCACGACAGAAGGTGGCTCAAAGCAAGTCGTGGTGTCTACAGCATTCTCTGCTAAAGAAGCGCAAAATCCCGGGTGACCTCCAATAGATGGCTTTTGTCTTTTTTTGAACTGTGATTGAAGTGAAGTGATTAATCTAATTCTGCAAAGATTTCCCATGCGTGATTGTTTTGGTAAGAGAAATGGGTGGAGGTAAAAGATGAGGCTGTCTTTTGTGTGTTGCCGATTCAGAGATTGCCTCCGAGATCGGGCCGCTTGGAGACTGGATTCTCAGATGAAGTTGGAATGGAATCCACCTTTGGGTTTGTTTCACGTTTTCTATTCAAAAAAGGCAAAAAACAGCGGCTGCATTTAATAATCACATGTTTTAGTCTAATTATTTTTTATCAAAAATTATGTTTCGACTATGTACGTTTGGCCCGCCCTAGCTTGACTGGAATCCCCCTACACAGTTTTTTATTTCATAATTTTGTAGCGCTATAGTGTTGTTACAAGACCAAAATTTTTGTTTGACTGTGACTGACTATGACTACCGTTGATGAGCACCGGTTTGACTACTTTGACTACTTTTTGAGACAGAGCAAAATTGACATTTTCAGCGATTTACATGTTTCAGTCACCGAATGTCAGCCAGAAAAGCTCGTGACTAAATCGATAAATCGTCTATCCTGAGGATATAAACAGTTGTTAGCCACTAAAAAGTATCACAGAATCGTTCTTTTCTCTTCAAAATTCATTCTTAAGATAAGATGCATTTTGCGAAAAAGTCAGCTTTGAAGGACCAGTGTGGTGCACTTTTTATCTAGGTAACTAGGTAACTAGGTATACCTAGTATTACCTAGTTAATATTCGGGAAAAGTACCTAGATTTACTTTACCTAGTTGCTGGTTACTCTATTTTACCTAGTTTTACTTTACCTAGTTTTAAATCCACATAACTAGGTACTTCTAGGTAAAACAAGTTTACCTAGTTTGGCATTTTCAGTTTTACATGGCATTTTCTGTCAGAAAACCTTCAAATTTACGGCTTTTGCACAATTACAGTGGCCCAGAGAATGAATTTCTGACTTATTTGATCAATAAAATACAAATATTTACTTGAAATTTCGTTAAATTTTAACTCCACTAACTTCATCACTGTTCTATTGAACCAAAAATAATATTTTGACTTGATTTCGAGCGTATTAGGTTTACCTAGTATTACCTAGTTTTTCTGGGCTTTACCTAGTATTACTTTACCTAGTTTCTTAGCTGAGAACTTTACCTAGTATTACTTTACCTAGTTTTTTAGGTGACAACTTTACCTAGTATTACTTTACCTAGTTTCAAATTTTCAAAATGCACCACACTGTGAAGGACGAGACGAGACATGTTGTATATCAGTAATTTTTGAGCGTTGCTTTGCTGTTCCGGACATGGCGGCACAGATGTTTATCGACGATCACTTAGTACTGAAGACCAAAATAAAACTGCATCACTGGTTGTCGAGCGTTAAACAGTTTCTGATCTGCACAGTTTCAGAGAGCCATTGTCCCAGGTACACAATGGACCAAACCGCTCGCGATAGCTTTTGAAATGTGTGCAATTGAAGAGCACCTGCAAAAAGTGACCGGTGGTGCAGCGAGATTTGGCTCAGGTGCCACCTCCTGGGTTAGAGATACAGTAGCTCAACCAAGACACACAAACGCGCCACATTTAAATGAATGAAATCATGTAGCAACAGCCAAGTCGCAGTCCAGTTTCGTCTTGCTTCATAGGTCGAAAACCCATCCAGCTAATGTTTCAAAATAGCGGACGTCGTTTAAAAACGATTGGGAGTAGGTGTTGGTCGGCCAGGTGGTGCTGGCTCCAAAGCGAAGCCAAGTGTTGGCCGTTGCTCCTGTTTAGGGTTCAGGAGGGCCTGGTCTCTGGTGGCCAGGTTGCGTCCCCTGTGAGCTGTGCAAGATGTGGCCTTGTGCGATGTGGCTTCGTGCTCGCCCAGCGCAGGACTGTGGGGGCTTGTCTGAAGCAGCTGGTCTCTGCTTTCCCTGACACCACCTGCATTTTTGCTTTTCGCCTCTGAACAGTGTTTCAAAGGAAAGTTTGACAAACAAGAAAGGCAAACCCCATTTTACAGATCTCATATGTATATCCTTATTCCCCAGCAAGCAGCAACAACCTTTTGTTTTAGTTCCCTAGATAAACTTGTAAATGGAGTAATCTATTTTTGCTTCCTCCAGTCGTCGAAGTTGCATAGACCTTGACCGACCATCTCCGACTAAACTTGGTAGTTGGTACTGTGTCCCTCAAAACGTCCAGATCAGACTTTTTATCGCAGTAATTTCGTGTCTGACATTTTCAGTTTGTAAAATAGGTGTAAGAAGAAGGCTATTAGAGAATAATAACCTTAACAACAGAATTATATTGAACCACCCTGAAATCACAAGACGGGAGGGTGTCGTAAAAATGATCACATTTCTTTTTGCTGCCGTTTCCATTGATACCACTTTCGGTGTTTTTTGTCAAAAATTCACAATGTGAGTGATCTTCCAAGCACGGTTGCACTTGCGCTAAGTGCTTGCTTGACTCAATGACTTCTATGCATATTTACTATTTCCCTTCTTTAGTACAGGTGCTTTTAGTTGAACTGATGAATATTTTCTTAAGATTAATTATGTACATCCACTGTTAATGGCTGTTTTGTGCAACCGAAAAACGCAGTACACAGATCGAACCGAGCTACGAAAGCCAAAACAGAATCAGCTCCAAGGATGCAGCTCAAATGGCTACTTGGACTCTTTATCATTCTATACTTAAATAGCATTTTATTTGCCAAACAAGGTTATGCTTATCCGACTAGTTAGTTTTTCTTGACGAAGTATTATAGGCTGTTTAAAAGCTGCTATAGCTTATAACCCGGATCTCCAAGTGGTTTTTACTTCCGACCAGGACCCAGTCACAGAAGAAAGCATTGTGATGGCAGTGTGTCCTCCTGGACTGCACCCGTTTGGACCATTCAAAGCTTCCTGCAAACAGGGTCGCTGGTCTTTGGATGAACTAACACCAAATTGTGAAAGCAAAGGTTCCCTATTAGAAATTTTTATCCAAAATTCCCCATGATCTATCTGATCACTATGTTTTCTTTGTAATTTTGCATTTTTGGGGCATGCAGAAACACATCCTATCCCTCCAAAATATCGAATTTGAAGGATTTTTGGTCTTCCTATGACCCTACGTACTCTCTGTCCGAAACTTGCTCTGTCATAAAGCGTTGATCTACGTATTTTCGGCTTAACTTCGCACTGCTCCTAAATAATCAAAACCCTATGTACTTTATGTACAGTACAGTCACAATCAACAAAATAGCCTGCATTTTGTCACTGCTCATTATATCTCCATACTGTACACTAGCAGGCCGGTACAGTACAATGGAATCATTTCTCTCTCTTAACCAAAAGTATTTATAGAAACGACTTTCACTTTAAAAAATAGTAAACTAAAAAACAATTTCAAAAGTTCCTAAATCTAAATGCATCTCTAAAATCCCATTGCTTTCGATGAACTTTCTAGCCTCTGACCTTGGAAATGACTAAATCCAACTCTGACTGCCATGCACCCACGTTAGACACATAGTAGGGGTTCGTCCCCGGTAACTGCCTCGCATGTGGCCCACTATGGGTTCTGTTCTGGTCTGTCCAGTGTTCATGTGCCTTGTAATAGGCAAATTCAGTGTTTTGACTTTGTAAAACATTTTCAGCAAACCCCAAATAAATACCAGTATATTTTTATGAATACCTAACCATACCGAACCGATTCCTGAAAATCCCATACCCAAACGAAGTATAGGGAACATCGGAACAATCTAAAAACAGTGTTTTATGTAGTTTTGTTTAGCTAATCTTGCTTTAGGTTGCAGTAAAGGCGACATACCCGAACAGATTGAATCTGGGTTATACGAGCTTGATGAAGAGTCGACTAGTCAACCAGGAAAGGCAGTCCACAACAGCAAAGCGGTTTTGACCTGCAATCAGGGTTACAAGCTGGTCAAAAGAGGGCCAGGGCAGTTTGTTGAGTGTGGCGATGAACTGTGTTTACAGTTTGACTCTGTTTCAAATCATCTTACATGTCACTACGGCACTTGGGTTGGCCAGTTGGCTTCAAGTTCAGGTTTTGAATGCTTCAAGAGCACAGTGACAGGTGCAGGTGCGCCCATCAAATGTTTGGCTCTAGCATTTTGACCACTTCAGACCTGGAATCTGAATGCACTGCACTCGACAGTGCTTTCAAATTCTATGACTACGACTCCTGTTTCGCCATTGAGGAGGCAGCTGGCGCCTATGTAGACTGGTCAAGCAGATGCAACAAACTCGTCTCGGCTCCAGGAGAGGTCGCCCTACTGCCAAACACCAGAATCCTCAATCTTGTGCGCACTAGAGCCGAGTTCAGTGGAGCGGTGTGTTTTGCTAGTCAGTCACCATGAGATGGCCAGGACATTCCGGTTTTTGGGTCTTTGATCTTGCACAATCATTGACTGAAATTTAGCTTTTCAGCTTTCAAAACATTTTTAGGAAATAGCGACGAAAATACAAAAACGAGCCAGCAGACTTTTTACTGTAGCGACCGGAAATCTGAACCGATTTGAGTGAATCTGTTTTCGAGTGAAAGACAAACAAATTCTTGAAAGATTGGTGAAATTTTTATTTAGTTTCGCTGCTTGGTTCCTGAGATATTTATTTGCCCACAAAGTCAAAAAAGAGATTTTGGCAACGAACAAGAGGGATTTTTATTATTGCGAGACACTTCATGATAAAACAGATCCCTACTGCTAAGGGCCAACGTAAAGAGGCGTTACCAGAGATTTCCGCTCATAAGACCACCATAGTTAGAAGGCCATGGTCTTAATAGATTTTTCTTTCCAGTTAAAACACCATGGTCTTAGTTAAATTGACCGCTTTAGCACACAATTATCTATTTTTAAAGTGAACAGAAGCTGTTCATCGTGAAAAAAAGTAAATAATAAGGTAAAACAAGATTCTCATTTTTGTTTTAAAAATAATACAGTACCTTCTATGCTTCAACACTACATTTCTGTTTGTAATTTCAAGTATTGTTTTACAAGTCAAGCGTAAAATGATAACTGAAGTCTCTCTAGCCTCAGCAGTAGGAATCTGTTTCATTATCAAGTCCAACATTCACTAGAACAGCTGTTTTGAGTTTGAGTGCAAATATCTCAGGAACCAAGCAGCGAAGCTTAATAAAAGTTTCACCAATCTTTCAAGAATTTATTTGTCTTTCATTCAAAAAATAATTCATTCAAATCGGTTGAGATTTGCGGTTCTTACAGTAAAAAATCTGCTGGGTTGTTTTTTGCACTCCTTGTATAATAACCCATACCGAATTGATTCCCAAAAATCCCATACCTTGTTTTCAGCCAAGTGCCTGGATTGGAATGAGCAAGCCAAAAAGTACAGCAAATCCACGTCTCGGTTGGCAATGGAATCCAAGTGGCGGATCAACCCAACCGGTGCAGTACATCTCCAGCATGTGGTCCTCTCAAATCGAGCCTAATGGAATTAGTGGTACTGGCCCGGTTTGTGCCCACACATATGCAAACTATTTGGATGACCGCAGTTGTGCAGTCAACACAGCCTTCATGTGCCAATATGGTGTGATTTGGGCTATTTTTCTTTGTTCCCTATTAGTAATATTTCTTGTTAGCTAGTAATCATTCACTGTTCGAAATCTACGGCTACAACCTGGATGGTGACCAAAAGGCATTGATCAGCCAAACTACAGGATCGTCGGAAGTGCAGTGTGCAGCATTGTGCAGCCATCAGAAACTCTGCTACTCATTTGCGTTTCGGAAGCAAGATGTCACCTGTAAAACTTACATCAACTTCCCTGATGAGGATTTTAGCGCTGTTGCTAGTGATGGTTTCGTGTACTTCACTAGACTGATTTGATTGGTCGACTGCATGCGCTTTGTACCTATTAGTTGCTAAGTGCGTTGGTTGGGTATACAACGATTACTACAGTCAGGCACTTAACGCCGTTTATGGTACCGACACCATATAAGGTGCCGGTACCGTAGGTAGTGGTACCATATATGGTACCACCACAGTCGCCGAACGTGGGGGCACCATATATGGTACCGGTACCATATATGGTGACGGTACCATATATGGTGCCGGTACCATATATGGTACCACTACCCTCGGTACCGGTACCATATATGGTACCGGCACCTTATATGGTGTCGGTACCATAAACGGCGTTAAGTGCCTGACTGTACTAAGAGGCATTTTCTGTCAAATTTTATTTTTGAATGATATGACGCTGTCCTCGAGTTTGTGGACGAAAGTTCTCACTTCTCATATGTATACCTGTATGCAAACTCAAACGCATTTGTAATTGGAAAGCGTATACGCATTCGCGTTTGAAAAATCCGGTATTAAACAACACTACAATGGGTTGATTTATTTCATATGACCGCTATAAACCAAACAGCATCCCAAAATTTGAAAATCAATAATAGAAACGGTCCATTTCTGAATCATAGACGGTGAAAAAATGAATTTTCTTGGAAATCTTGTTCAATAATGCACGATTCACTTAACATATCAAGCGGAGATAGAGATGTTTCCACTTAAAATTGGGATAAATTCATGCGTAGTCTTAAAATATCGGTTTCTTGAAGGAAAATGGAATTTTCAAAGAAATCTATGAATTAGATATGAACTTTTGGTTTACATTTTTTTGCTTCTCTGAAAAAGTACCGTAGAATTAACAATTTAAACGGCTTTTGCAGAGAATTGTGCTATAAAGCTTTGTCTGTCCGGTTCTATCTACATAACTTTTTTTAACCTAATCCCTTTGTTTAAACCGTCACTTTTTCTGCCACTGTCAATCATTCTGGAATGGACTTTAGTTAGGGTGTGCAGGTGTCAGTCTTCTCAGCAATTCCAATAAAGTAGGACTGGTTAAAGCGAAGAAACTCAGTATAGAACTTATTGAAGAAAAGTTGTCCCACTGTCATTTTACGTGGATCTGACGCGATTCCATGCATCCAATATATTGTGCTGTTGCGTCTCCTGCGCAGCATATAGCTCTCCGGTCCAATCGAGAATTCCCTGGAGTTGTATTCCAAGGTGATCACGGGAAGATATGGGAAGTTGTCTAAGATTGTTGCGTCACCGGGTTCTAGACGAAAGTTAGGAATGGTGGTTTCCAGTATGCTGTTGAGTTGAGTAAGAGTACGCTCCAACAAAACTATATTCGATGTCCCTGTGTCATGGAGCGCCCTGTAGTCTTTATAGCCAATCGTAAATATGCTGTTGTTAGCCAATCTGATGGCGATCTAGAAAAAGTCCATCCATTCTCTGAACCAAGCTGATCCATTATACAGGGTGTGCCAAAAAAGAACAACCCAGCAGAGTTTTTGATGTAGCAACCGCAAATCTCAACCGATTTGAATGAATCCTTTTCTAAATGAAAGATAAATAAATCCTTAAAAGAATGCTGAAATTTTCATTAATTTACTATGCTTAGTTCCTGAGATATTGGCTTTCAAATTCAAAACTGTGATTTTTGGCAGTGAACAAGAGGGATTTTTTATTATTCTGCACTTCGTAATAAAACGGATTCCTGCTACTGCTAAGGGCTCTTGGAGGCTTTACAGGTGACACAGAAACTCGGTTTACTTCAACACTAAAGAATCATTAGCCCTAGCAGTAGGAATCTGCTTTATTATGAAATGCAACGGAATCGCTCTTGTTCAGTGCCAAAATCTTTTTTTACGAACAAAGTTTTATTTCTGAAATGGGTTAGTGAAACAGATATGGGTTAGTACAATACAATCACACAGCAGCTGGGCTCGGATCGCTGTTGCACAAAATGTTGTATAGAGCAGTTTATCTCGATACTTGAAACTTTTAAGAGATCGGTGTTATGTTTCCCTACTCACTGCTGAATCAGAAAGAAACGCAAGTATTTGCCCCAAATTGCGGTAAAGGCATCTTCCTTCTTCAACATTATGCTGGCCAAATGAGCAGTTTTCAAGCTTGCCTTTATAAAATGCCTAAAGGTGATGTCGGAAAAATCTTTAACTTCCCGTTGCCAGTGCCAAAAAACTGTTTCGAATTAGAAGGCAAATATCTCAAGAACTAAACTGTGAATCTAAATAAAAATTGCACCAATCTTTGAAGAATTTATCAGTCTTTCATTCAAAAAAGGATTCATTCAAATCGGTTCAGACTTATGCTTGCGAAATTTAAAAAATCTGCTGGGTTGTTCTTTATCACTCTTGTTCATTGCCAAAATCTCTGTTTTGATTTTTGAGGACAAATATCTCGGGAACTAAGCAGACTATCTTAATAACCGGTACATCAATCTTTCAAGAATATATTTATCTTTCATTTAAAATAGGATTCATTCAAATCGGTTGAGATTTGCGGTTGCTACAGCAAAAACTCTGCTGGGTTGTTTTTTTGGCACACCCTGTACTTACCTTAATCGTAACTCGGAGGTGCCAGCCCTGACCTGCTGGATTTTCAATTGATCTCACAGATGTGTAGGTATTTGGGAGAAAGCAAGCAAGTCGTGCGTGCATTCCAAGATAACCGGGGCGTTGTAGGAACTGATCCTTAGTGTAGTCTGCAGGAGGCTCGCTAATCCACAAGGAAAACAACTGGAAACAGTGCCAGTGGTATCAACAGAAGAATGCCTTCTTTTACTTTGTACCGGGTTTTCGAGTCTTTCAACCAGTTGATATGGTTGAGGGTATCGGCTGGTTTGGTTAGGAGGAATCAAATTGTAAGCTAGTCCAAGTAAGGCTTCTTCAGACACATTGAATGAATCCACAGCCACTCCAAGATTTATGTTATAGAAGTCTCCTGTGGTGGCTCCAGAAGAAGTTAAGGCCAAATGGGCGTTGTAGAACCTATAATTATTATTATTGACATAAGCGTGGGCGCTATCTGTTTGGAGCCACCCAAACAGGGTATCAAGTGTCCCGTATCTGGCGGACACTTGGCAGGCACGGGCTGTCGACCACACTTCACGGTTGTGTTCAGGCTTGTGTGACCTTAGTTCTGCTTATTCCCCCCACCCGGCCCAATCGGGTTATTTGGTTTGGTTGCACTTTCCTTTAGCACAAACAACACACACTCATTGAATTCGCAATTTGTACCTAGGCGTTCTGTCATCGAGGGTATGGACCAGTGTGGGTACGGAATTGACGCGAAGTTTACAGACGCTGTATGATACAGTATTGCGTTGCCGTGCTCCAAATACATGCAAACAGTATCAGTTTGCTTATCCGTTTTGCTGTGCATGTTATTGCTCTGTATGTGACTTGGACACAACAGTTAGCTCTAAAACGCCATTTGGTAGCTTGAAATAGCGATTGTTAGCCTCCTTACTGAAAAACGTGCTAAAAATGGATTTCCAGGCGTTCTGGGGCTTTTTGAAATTTTTGGCAAAAGCCCCCATTGACCCCCTTCCCTCCCCTCCCCTCCCCGCTGCTATAAATTTCAATTTGTTCAGATCATGCAATGGTTACCTGATAGATACACTTGTCCCATCCGCATATTCCTCTTTATAGAGTCGTTGACTGATAGGAGGTGCAGCAGGATGCCAGTAGCCTTTTTTTACCCAGGATACCGCACTTCCTGTGTCCAGAAAAGCGTTGACTTCTGTTGCGGTGGAATTGCCTGGTTCACTCAAGTAAATTGTTATCCAGTAAAAATTTGTGTCGAACGTGCATTGTACAACTGTCTTTAGGGCTTGCTTTTGCCCAGGACACAGGCTAACTTTTAGAACAGCGGCTGGTGGCTTTGGTTTTTGCGGTGAAATGAATGGTACGTTGGTCCAGTAGGTAATCCATTCCATAAAAGCGCGTTTTATAATCCGAGTAATAAAGACATAACCTTTCGATCGTATCACTTCAAATCCAGCCAATGCTGTTTTGTTGGATCGAGGGATGGCCCACTGCAAAATGGGACGACTGGCCTACAAAGAAAGCAGTTCTACGAACGATCAAATCTGCCATATTTACCAGTATCCCTGGAAGGCAAATGGCATTCTGATTAATCTTTTCGTTGGTTGGTTTTGGACAGTCGACAATGCTGTGCTTCTGTACTAAGGTACAGTTTTGGTGGCAGTCAGCTAAAACAGAAAGTGCTGTGTTGTAGGCATATAAGTCAATATACATTACATTTTATTGTCACTGCTTCTGCAGTATCTGTGGGCCTGTAGTCGCTCTCAGTTGAAACTAAGCAGATGGGAGCGATTTTGCCAGATTTCCAAGCGGCAGTTGTGCTTTTCAAACGGCTCAGGTCTTTTTCCAGTTGGAGAATGGCCCAGTTACGGTAGACCAATCCAAACACTTGGTCTGTTCGGTTTTTACTGCTCAGAAATGCCTCATGCACAGTTCCCGGCGATGCCTGTATAGATATCACATCACATACATACAGTATAGATTAAAAAAATGTCCCATCGCTTTTTCGGCCTTCACTCAAACGTTTCGTTCTCAGTCACTTCTTTACCGATTTGGCTCAAATTTTCAGCAAAAATTAACAACATGGTTGGCTAAATATTCTGCAAGTGTGGTGCCAAAATTCTGACTCATACTGGTTTTATGACCCGAAAACTAGGAATGAGGGTGGTCCACGCAAATTTAATTTTTTTTCGGAAATACAAGGAGTACAGGCCTGAAACTTGCAGGAATGATTGGTGTTGCTATTGGGCATAACATACTAAGCGGGCAGCCCTGTAGCTCAAAGGGCACTAAAATGGGGGAATTTCAAAAACATGACGAAATATGACTTTTCTTCGTAAAACCGGCAAAATGACGATTCTTGAGATTTTCAATTTTCAAAAAACGCTGCAGGGATGGTTACTATGGTGTGGAACAGAGCTTAAATATCAGGTTCATTAATTTGTCGAACTTCCTGCTACAATCTATGTTGATTAACAACAGATTCAGTGCTTTGATTCTAGAAGGTGCAGATTTCTTAACTATGGGATTTTCACTCATGTTTTTGAAATTCCCCCATTTTAGTGCCCTTTGAGCTACAGGGCTGCCCGCTTAGTATGTTATGCCCAATAGCAACACCAATCATTCCTGCAAGTTTCAGGACTGTACTCCTTGTATTACCGCAAAAAAATAAATTTGCGTGGACCACCCTCATTCCTAGTTTTCGGGTCATAAAACCAGTATGAGCTGGAATTTTGGCACTAAACTTGCAGAATATTTAGCCAACCATGTTGTTAATTTTTGCTGAAAATTTGAGCCAAATCGGTAAAGAAGTGACTGAGAACGAAACGTTTGAGTGAAGGCCGAAAAAGCGAAGGGACATTTTTTTTTATCTATACTGTATTTAAACTATACTGAGGGAAAAAGTCTTTAACCTTGTGTAAGTAGAATTTCATGTTGAAATCTTGTAAACGCGCGAACGGGTCAGACCTTTCTTGTAATACGTTTGATGGAACTTCTTACCTCATATCCTATTTTATTTTGGCTACAAGACAAGCAAACGGATCCTCCCTTTCTTTCCTTTCTCCTTACTCCTTTCTAAACACAAACCAAGATTCTCTTCTTTCTTGTCTTTCTGTGGAGCCTTTCTGATACTGCTACTTGGCGAACATACAGTACAAACCACGAACCGAGTACCATTCTCCATACCCTATGGATGGATACAGACTATCACGGACTGTAATTTAAGCCCACGGACCGGCCACGAACGTGTTAGGGACCTAACACCGTTTGTTTACAGAAGAGCGCCTCAGCTGCGCGCCCGATTAGAGATTACAATAAATGCAGCCGTCTAACTTGTCTGTATCTCAGCTTGCGGTCAAGTTGCTTGCTTTTGTTGGTGCTTAAACCTTAGGGGCAAACCTATTCTCTGTCAGAGCAGAGCAGAGCAGAGCAGAGCAGAGCAGAGCAGAGCAGAGCAGAGCAGAGCAGAGCAGAGCAGAGCAGAGCAGAGCAGAGCAGAGCAGAGCAGAGCAGAGCAGAGCAGAGCAGAGCAGAGCAGAGCAGAGCAGAGCAGAGCAGAGCCGAGCAGAGCAGAGCCGAGCCGAGCCGAGCAGAAATAGCTAAGCTAGTCATAGGAACACTAAAAATAGTTTACGCTAATACCAAATCTGTTATTCTGAAGCAAAGTTGGCTGGCTGAGCATCAGTTATTACCCTATTATTACCTACTAGACGCAACCGCCACTTGGTAGGTCACGGACTCCTAATAACAACCAATGGACCTGCATGGCTCACCCACGGACTATGCCCCTAGAACGGCCTATCAGCTGCCTTATTGCTTAGCACCCAGGGAGTGCCAGGCAGTAGAGATAGGCTGCAACACGGACTTTTTTCCGTCAGCCACGGAAAATGGTATTCTGTTTGTGGTTTGTACTGTAACGTTAATGCGGTTGGTTAAAATCTGCTGCGCTTGTTGAAGCGTTAGTCGCTCTTCCTCAAGTGATTGTTGGTCTTTGAAAATTGCAGTTGAGTAGTGGTAGAGATTAACGTAGGGTCAGGTGCTTGGGAGGCCACGTTGGTGAGGAGAGGGGGAAACAGGCACTCGGCACCAATGAAACAGAGTCTATGACTAGTAGACGCAAACACACAAACAGAATGCAAATAACCACACAGTAACTGGGCATGTAAAACACTCACACTAAACAATC
>JASANB010004813.1:0-33976 GCA_030248155.1 Sabatieria punctata
GAATAAACAACTACCGTATACCTTGCGCTGGAGACAGAGCCGACAATTGGGCCAAGCCGATGCTTTCATTAACAGCGCTTTCCGATTAAATTCCGCGGTTCCTCCACCGGTTCCGGCTTGCTGGGGCTTGTATGACACTTGACCTCGAGACCACCGGTTGTTCCGGACAACTGTCGGTGTCGGGACTGCGCTCCAGCTTAACTTTTGCTTCGTCCACTTCCACCGGCGAGTGTCCTCCGTTCTGCGACGGACTCAGCTGTTCGCAGGGACTGTTCTTGACGAAGTAGGTCGGCTGCTGGAATCGCGCCGCCGACTCTTGCGCAGAAGTGGGCGTTCCTTCCATTTCGGCTGCCGGTCTGAACAATAGCAGGCGATAGAAAAAAGGCCATTGCAGCATGATTTTTTGCAGCCGGGCCGTCGCGACTCTCTCACACAAAAACGAGAGAGCAGCAGTAGAGGAGAGACAAAAATTTGCATAACTGCACAAAGGCACTACACTGTTGAGCGAACGGCGTGCCAGCAGGCAGACCGAGAGAGAGAGAGAGAGATAAGGATAAAGCCGAGGCTGTTTTGGCTACAACACTATCGGCGAGCTAGATAGCAGGCATGAATAGCCACACGCTTCAACTCATTAGCTGTGTGGCGCTGCAAACGATAAGATAAAATAGTAGAAATATAAATGGTGCGATTAGAGACGGCCAGTAAGTACTTACCACCACCACTTATCAGAGCTGGTCGGTCTCTGGCTTCTCTCTCACTGACCGGCCGAACGAGGGATGTCTAAACAGTACGAGGCCGACTGCTACAGAGCGGCGGTGGTAGTGTAAACTCGCCGGCCGTTTAGCTCTCGGCTGCCATTTGTTTTGCCGGCGGTTCGACCAATCAGAGAGCGGCGCTTGTTTGCCGAGACGTCACCGACACAGGTACGCCGCCATTGTTTTACAGTAACCTCCGCTAGGCCGAGACATTCGGGCGCGCCGTCAGTGGCTGACCGACGGGGTGTTTATTCCGGCCCCGGCCAAATATCATTAGAGCTTTGGTGCCAAAGTGGCGCCCAAAAAGCTGCGCCTGTAAGGCTGCCCTTTTTGCTAGGCTTCGAATACCAAAGTCGATTGGCCGAGAGAGAGAGAGCTCATTTTCGGCCCCGGTCGCCGGCACTTCGATCTTATCGGTCTGAGCGCTTGTTTGCTAATCAGCCATCAATTGCGTAACCGTAAAGACCACACATGACCTAGCAGCGACCCCCCACCCGCACCTGGCTACGGTAATTTGGACGTAGGGTACCAGATGGCAGATGATCTGTCTGCCTTTAAAAGGGCACCAGCTAAGAGATGAGTAGTAAAATTTGGGGGAACCTGTCTGACGCACTCGCTAACAAACTGAGCTTGAGATCTTGTTTTCTGTATCTGAGAAGATATATTTTGGCGTATTATTTAGTTTTGCTAATGATTTCTTAAATCCCTCCTTGAGATAGAAAAAGTAAGCCGGTCAAAAACAACAATAACCGCAAAAGTCTATTTATTTTTCGGTCAGTGTGTTTTAATGCTGTTTTTGATGTTTATAATTCATATGAAGGCTATTTTTTATGATTAGCAGTAGTTCATATATTGTTTTAAAATCCTTCCCTTTTTCAAAATCCCAAGCATGACGCAATTCTACAGACAAAGAAAGTGAGAGATACTACGAACTAATGCGTTTAGGTTTACGAACTGTTTTTTCATAGAGTTTTCTAAGTTGTAAACTGATTCTTTGCTGTGAGAAATGAAACAGATTTCGGTCCAAATTTCTTCCAACTTGCTGTTGATATAGAGTTGGAGTGACGTTCCGATTTACAAATAAAAGCCTGGCAGGCGCAGGCCCGCGCACACACACACTCACACTGCTATACTGTTCCAGCTTAGAGCTTGACTCCACTCAATGGCCATACCAAACATCCAAGAGATGGAGGTCTATGGAGAGACCGATCCGGCACTTGGCCACGCGACCCACCAAAACCATAGACCAAAAAAAGAAACAGGGTAACTTTTTTCATAGTCTAATTCCACTCAAAGCGGTTATTTTTTCTAGCGCCGACGAGCCTTCTGCATCTGGGGCATCGGCTTCTGGAGTGGCTGTGCTGCTACTAGTCATACTGGCTTTGGTTCTACTATGCACGTTGGGAAAATGCATGGGAATCAGCTTCTTCTTCTACAAACGGTTGAACTTTCGTGTCACCTATATTATATTACTTGCTGTGCTTATACCTTTAGTCGCACCCATTGTTTATACTCTGTACGAGCTTGTTTCTTAAACCGAGCATTAGAGCTACGTCCGCTTATCTTTATGGCAGTTTGGTTGACTGTCTGTTGACATTGCGACCGACCGACGGATTCTTTGGAGCCGCTGATAAGACTGCTAGCTAACCGTGTCTGTGCCGGGCGAGACAAAAGTTTGCTCTGGGGATTTGACGCATAGCTACAGGATGCGTTAGGGCCGGTCAGAGCATAAACTAGTATTTGCAGACGCGAGTGAGAAAGTAGTTAGGCGGTGCCCGGTTCTGCACCGTGGCTCATGGTCAACAAAAAGTTTGCCACGCGCCGCTATTTACAAACAATCATAGATGGCGATCTGGCTGGTTGCGGCCGGCCCTAGAACGCACTTTTATTGCACCGCTAAGTACAGACAGCAATATAATACTGACTTCGAGAATATTTCTCCTCTGTACACATCTGGGGCTTTCTTCCGGAAAAGTAACTTCACGCTATGTAACGTACAGTATTTTGAAAGAAACGTGCTGCATGTACGTACTACGTTACGTAACAACAGATCGTTAGAAAGATAACAACTTGCATCTATGATTATTTTAGGAAGCAGTTAGGTCGTCTTCGAATAATTTTAGAACAATTTCAGTGCAGGAAATTGTAGAAATTAGCCGTGATTATTTTGTTTTGCTGTTTCGGCACATTACATGAAACCAACCTGTCTGTTCCCCGAAATGTTGTAGGTCTGTGGCTACGGTTAAGCTGCTAGCTCCTCCTATCCAGTACCTGTAAACCTCCTATGCAATGTACTGCTGTAATGTGTATGTGTACTGTACCATCAACATGATACGCATACAAGCTTTACGTTGAACCTAGAATTGCTTTCGCTGAGAAGTGTAGGTACAAATTTGACGCAAACTACCGTACGCGGACATTCCTGTATGCCGCCCTGCCACCCAAATGGCAAGGTCCGCGCGGTATGTTTTGGCAGTAAATTTTCAAATATGCATGCACCCATCCATCGGCGGCGATTGATATAAAATGCTACTTTAGATTGCTGAGATGTTGTAAAGACGTCTTTGTTTTTACTCAATGCCAAACATGGAACTTTTAACAAAAGTATAACAGACACGACTTTTGGAAGAAATTGTCATAATCGGTTCTACATCAGGTCTGCAATTCCGAAATAAATCCTTCTCTATTGCAGTTTGACGTCCGGAACGTACTGCCAGTGGCGTACCCAGGATTTTGCATTTGCAAAGGGGGCTAGTAAAATTTTTGAAGTTGCCTGGTGGTGCCGCTGTCCAACAAGGGCGAGAACAAAATTAGCCTTATAAAACGTGCTTAAAAAGCATTCTGAGCTTAAAATTGACAGAAATTACATGTTCTAAGTTTGGAGCGGTCTGATTTGGCTTCTGCCCGACCAGGGTGAGAAATTTTTGAAAATTTAACCTTTGAAAACGCATTAAAAATGTATTCTGAACATAAAATAGACAGTTTTAGTCAGTGGATTTTCGAAAGGGGGTGTAAAATTTAGCAAAATTAGCCTTCAAAAACGCGTTTAAAACGCATTCCGAGCTTAAAATTAACAAAAATTACAAGTTTTAGTAGTTTATGATGGCCTGGTTGGGCTTCTGCCCGACCAGGGCGAGAAAATTTTGAAAATTTAGCCTTCAAAAACGCATTTAGAAGGCATTCTGAGCACAAAATAGACAGTTTTAGCACATAATTCATTAGTTTCGTGTATTTTTTACAGACTTTTCTTCCTACCTCCACCGCAAAGGGGGGTGTACACACCCTACACCCCCTGGATACGCCACTGGTTTTAGTTATAACTAATTCATTTCTCTTATTTTTGTCTAATTTTTCCTCCCTACCTGCACCGCAAAGGGGGTGTACACACACCACCCTAACCCTCCTTGGGTACGCCACAGCGTACTGTATTTTAAAGTACTTAGTAAAACGTATATAGATTTTAATAAAATGATTTGCGAGAAGGAAAAGTTAGGCAGTGGTTGAAAAGGTACAAGTAAATAGAAGAAAGAGGAGTGATATCTGTAAGAATCGGGAGGAGGTGGCGGAGTTGAGGAGGGCGGCACGGATGGCCAGCAGTCTGTCGGAAGACTTTCCGGAGTAATTGAACGGAACGATCCAGTGTTCGCACACTCGAGGTAAGCTGGTCTTGATAGCGGCGAAGCGCAACATTCGCTGCAGTGAATGACTGGTGGCATTGTGCAGACGCAGCAGAAAGTTGGTGGCGTCCGCCCCACAGAACTTCTGGTTGACCGTCAGGAAACAACTGTCGAAATTCTTCACTGATCTATAACGCATTCCCAATAAATGGTCCTATTGCCAAGTTTTCAATTGCAGCTGGTTAAGACGGTTGGCTTTTTAGAAATTAAGTAGGCGCGGTAGCGCGTAACGATGGTTCGGTTTTCTAAGACAGCGTTGGGCCAACGCCGTTGGCGCAGCGATGCTGTACTACTTGTGATTGTCAAGTTACTTACAGCTGTACAGGGTGTCCAAAAAATGAGAATAGTTCTTTTCGCCGCCATTTTAGCAAATTTTGACCAAACAAACTGAAAGTTGGAACAAATGTACAATAATACAGTAGTGGAAAGTTTGCGTTCTCTATATGTTCAAAGTTTATTCAACAAAAAAAGCCTGGATACAATTCCCGTCAGAACGAAGGGCAAGCTGAGCCGAATTCCAGCTCAAAAGCCCTGCTTCAAATGTATTTAGAAAAAATAAGCATTTTTGCGCAAAAGCGAGCCAGAACTGGGGGGCCACGAACTGTGTGCAGGCAGGCAGGCAGGCAGAAGAACTGACCTGCATAACATTTCGAAATGAAGGCTGACAAAGTGCGCCGAGGAAGCGTTGGCCAACCTGCCCAGAACGAATGCTAGTTGTCGACTGGGTTCTCTGCAGGAATATTCCAATCGCGCCCTGTTTTTTGTCCAACACGGTACTGCGTCCATTAGATCTAGAATGGCCTAACTGCATATAAGAAACGTACATCAGACATTTTTTCATGAATAATCAAAACAAGAGCTCCGCATTTTGGCGGAATAACTTGATACAGTAAAAATTGTACAAACAGTACAGTACTGTAGCTTACTGTACCTCCGTCATTAGCGTACGATCTGCAGATTACAGTCCACGGTTCGATACCGGTTAAAAGGATTTGTTGAGCTGAGGAATGTTGACAACTGCTGAGACAAGTGGAATATCGTTTATTTGCTCTGAAATATAGATTTTCCTTAAAACATCTGTAGCACCTCTTGATAAATGGAGAGCGCCTTTTAGCAAAGTAATACTGTCCGTACTAGACCGCAAGGAAAGCAACTCGTATTATAATACTACACGTTAGAGGATGTGCACCGGCCCATGTTTTTGGTTTCCGAAGATGACAGAAAAGTTTATAACAATCGCTTTTTATTGCAGAATTCAACGAAATAGCGTGAGTTTTATTACAAAATGCAGTAATTTCATCTTTTAGAGTAGTAATTTGATTTTAAAACAACAAAAATACAGTAATAGAAGTTGCCTGAAAATGGTACCGGTATTTTTTAAGTTATGACATGGAAATGCTTGTAAGGCTTCTATTAACGTAAATTCAAAGCATTTGTAGCGAATTGCGCCTATTTTCCTTAAAAACTTGCTTTACATTTTCGGAGCCCCCAGGAAAATAACGAAAAAAACCGACCCAACAGCCCTGGGAGTTAGCCTTGTAAAATAATCAGTTGCATTGTATATTCATTCATGTACGCACAGTAAGAACATTTTAACAGCATATCTGGCTTAAATAACGCTTTAACTTTTCTGTCATAGCCTGGTTCGGCCAAAATAATTGTCAGCCCGGTTTGACCCGGCCCGCGGGCTGGGTTAGCCTGGCCCGTGCACATCTCTACTCTACTACACGTGTACCTACAAATATACGTACTGTAGTTTAAAGAAGTCTTTTGTGTCAGTAGCCAGGTTTTGATTATGCTATTTGCTATGATTTGGTTGATCTGGTTATTTGTTGGCCGGTCACTGTTGTTAATGCTCTCTGTTTTCTCAAGTTTTCCCTCTAGAGGGTGGCTGCTTTGTCTCCTTGAGACAGACCGAACAGTGCCTAAAACATGCGAAATCATTTCGAAGTTTGCTTAGCGAAGTTAGTACCCAACCGAACCATTTTTGCTATCGAAGTCAGTGAATTTCGCTGGCCGCTGAAGTTAGTTTTCATCTGTAATTTCGAAAGCCCTACCCCTACAACTTGTACCCGATATAGAGTGCTCTGTGACGGAGGGTGCGTGGTTGTGTGCAGTTCTCACCTGCAAATAAGCTCGATTTGATCTTCTACAAAGCCAGTGGAGGGCGCGCGTCTGAGAATGGTCTGTATGGGAGTGACAAAGTCCAGCGACCACTCGGACACATCGCCCATCACCACTCGCATGTCGAACATGTGATTGTCCTTGCATCTAAGCAAACATGGAATCGGCGCTCTGTGGCGACTCATAACCGACCACGGACAGACAAATCCCAAGACGGCTAAAAAACTGCCACTCTCTAAGTAGATTAACATCGAGCCAGCTAGAAGAGAACAGAACAGGAGCAGATTTGGGCTGCCACCACAACAGAACAGACAAGCGGTCAGGACCGGTTAGGTAGCGTGACTGTAAGAGCCAATCAAAACGTACCAATTAGCAGCGCGGCCATAACGGCTCAGAACAGCATCGCAGTTAATTTCTGCCGGCCAAAGGGTAATTCGGGGCGGCGTTCCCGAGTGTAGAGCCAGGCGTCAATCTTGGTGGTGCGGCGGAAATCCGAGTCGGTCGGGGAGACAATTTGCCAAAACCGTCGGCTGCGACCAATATTAGCTAATAGGCCGAATATGGGTTAGCTAAGCAGATCTGAGCTTTCAGCCGGCTCTATTGGATTTTGTCGTTAGCAGCTCACTGAATAAACAAAACCTAATTGGCTCTAAACACGCAAACTCGGCCCGACAATAAGCTGAGACCGGGACCGGACTGGTTCCGAAAGCGGCGCTGTGATGTAGTACGCAATATCAACTTATCAGTTCAGTCGTACATCAAGCTTTCAATTGCACAGCGCTAAAGGCTGGCATGCCGAGGCACAGGGCACTGCCCGAATCAATGGCAAGTCGCAACACAATCGAATTACTCGGGCGGTAAAAATGCTCACCCTCTAAACAAACGCAAACCGATGTGTCAATCAATTAGGCGCCTCAGGCGTGCGTCCAATTTGATGATGCTATTTCTAGAGTCGCCGGCGCGATAGATGCCTCCTTTCTGCTCGTAAATCATGTCCGCAACAATGCAGAGTGATTGCGATTGACGCCTATAGAGCTTTCAATTGAAGGGCAGACCGATTTAATTATTTAGCTACCACTTTGCCTGCCTGTTATTGCATCGGATTAGCATTGACATGTGAATGGCGTTGAACTGATGCAGCTGCCAGCCTTTAACAGTCATGGAAATAACGATACTAACGCACCGATACGGTCCGGTCTTGGCACGACAGTCGCGTCTTGGCCATGGGTAGTTTACGCTATCCCGTGCGTCACGGCGGCCCCGGCATCGGTGAGAGCGGTTGTTTGTGGGTTCGCAAGCAGTAGAAGCGACTGGAAGTAGTCGACGTAAAGCCCAACGCAGACCGCCGAAAGTCGGTGATGGCCAGTAGGTAAATTGGACTTAGAACAGACCCCCCGGTTGGGGACCGCTGGACGATTTTTCCGACCCCCTACGATTTGCTGGCAACTAATTTTTTGAGCAAATTTTTGCAATTTTTTACAATTTAAGACACGAAAATTGTCAAATTCGCCTGTAAAACAGCACTTTTTAGCTACATGTGAGCTCATATTAGCGGTTTTTGACGATTTTTAGCCGAAAAATTACGATTTTTTTGCGATTTTTGAGCGTTTTTTAGTGTCGAACTCCCTCCCTAGAATTTGGGCTCAGATCCCCGGCCGGCGCCAGAACCCCCAACCCCCTGCCCCTTCTGCGAATGACCTGTTACATGTATGGTTAGAAATGCCAATAGAAAATTTTGGGGCAAGACAAAAACTAAAAACATTGTTGGTTTTTCATCATTTAAGCTATATTTCACCACATTGCTCCACCGTTCAGAAAATGTCTCACACGAAACTTTTTTTCCCAAAAAAAAACGAATTCCATCAAAGAATGTTAAAATACTCTAACAGTCACGTAAATAAAACAACTAAAGTTTTCGTCCCACCTCTGAAATGCGCTTGAGTTTAGATTTTGAAATTTCGGTCCCTTGGTTAAGCAGACTGATTTTCAGAAGCCTGGAGCGTCGAATTGGGAAATCCTTTTTGATGACTACATAACCTAAAGAGACGTACGTACGGATTACTCCTCCAAGTTTAAGTCGTCTATGTCCAAGTTTCATTTTCAGGGTCGCAACGCAATACGTTAGACTCGATCGGCTCAGCTCGGCTCAGAGACTGACTCATAAAAGTGGGGGGATTTTTGTGTAACTTTTAGAGCTGGTCCTCCTGAAATAGTATTGGAAGAAAACGATCCATTCCAGGTCGTTTACCTCGTTCATTAACCATTGTTTGATATCAGTGGCATGGGTTTGTGCTTTTCAGTTTATACCTTCGTTGGGGCGTTTAGTTCTGAAGCGTTTTAGCAGACAGTAAACCAGCAAACGTATTTAGTAAACTGAAAACTAAACAAATTGAGGCAAACAAAAGGGTGCGATGCAAAACGATGATGTCGCTTCGCCTTGGGAGGGAATTCTGGTCCAATGATGACATCCATCAGCATTGAGGGAGCATCTTCCTCCCTACCAAAGCTTAAACATAAACATTGTCCAACACAGGTGTGTGCTACCTGAATGTGATTAAACATTGAAAGGAACTGCGTTACTACAAAATAAACAAAATGAGTTTATCACTTTGCAGCACACACACTAAGACAAGCCAAACCATGCCACTACCAGGCTATTTGGTAGTTGCATCAGTTTGTTGCGCTTTGTTGTTAGTCAGTGGAGATGTAGGTGTGAAATGGCGTCCATGCGAGCATTGCAAACGTTTTGTGAAAGGACTGAACATCATCTGGAACCGGGACACCACGCAAGAGTGCATAGCTGAACTGGTTGTCACAATATGTAGTCGGTTTCAACTTACCAGTCACAGAGTCTGCGCGCTTATGACTGAACAGTTCAAAAATGAACTGCTCTATGTGATCGGTGAAGTCATAGTGCAACCATGGCAAATCTGTGGCATTTTGCTCGAAGACTGCGGCAGACCCATTAACCCATTGCAAGCTGATTGGTCGATTAGGTTACCTGGAAACAAACCAGCTGTGGAATTGACCTCTCAACCATCTGTAATATTATTTTGCCTTGATACGGGGAGTTAGAATTTGTTGTCTTCCTAGCATCCTCCAGTCACTTTGCGAGTGCTGCAGCTGACTGACATTCATGCCGACCCGTTTTATCGACTCGGCACTGAAGCCAACTGTCATGAGCCTATTTGCTGTCGAGAGGGAAGGAATAATGGTATACTGTAGTGTGAAGAAGACATGGATGATTTATAGTATATGTTATCATCAGCTTCATAATACCAATTTGCGAATAGTCACATTTCAATCTCCAAATTTAGGTGGGCCAAAACAAAAGTTAGTGTTCGCTATAAAGGATAGATATTGAAGCGTAGGCTTGTAATAAGGTAAGCGCGGCAGTGCGTAATTCAAGTCAGGGAGTCATGGAAAAGTCAGGGAATTTAAAAAAGGCAGGGATTCAGGGAAAAGTCAGGGAATTTGGTGTCCAGTCAGGGAAAAATTTGATAGCAGTAGAATCATCTCGTGCCCTAGGGGGCCTGCCCCCTGGGCGTGATTCCCTGACTTTTTTAAATTCCCTGACTTTTCCATGACTCCCTGACTTGAATTACGCACTACCACCGCGCTTACCTTATTGCAAGCCTGCGCTTCAATATCTATCCTTTATAGCGAACCACTAACTTTTGTATTGGCCCACCTAAACTTGGAGATTGAAATGTGACTATTCGCAAATTGGTATTATGACTTTCCACAACTACTACAACTTGAGATTTTACCTTCAGATTAAATGCGTTTTTCAGAGCCAGTTTTTCAAAATTTTCTCGTTCTTGTTAGAATTTCATCACTCTAGTTGGTCAAGGAACTTTGACTTTGGTCAGGGAAAGGTCAGGGAAATTTTGCTCTGAAAAAGCCGCACTAACCCTAAATGCAGCTTTTGACTTATTTCAAGACGAAACTGGGTTGTTCCTATTTTGTTTCCAAACCATTTTGTTTTGAATTCAACAGTCAATGTACTATGGCTCAAATTTAAGTGATGTTATTGGTTGATTTTGGATGGATGGATTGTCCGGGCGGGCTCGTCGTAGCCCCTGCGTTGTTAGGCCAACATTGGTTGATTTTACAGGTTTTGTTTTATGGTAAACTGACATGTAGTATCAATGGGGTACATCACTAACTAAGTAATAATAATTAGGAAGTGTCTACCTACTGTAAGTAAGCGAATACAATAATGAACAGTAGAATTTTAGTGCAGAAGCCTGCCGGAAGATACGCTACTGTAGCAAAGAATTGTGACATTCCCTGGTGGACGGTGGAAGATTTGTTCCAAAAGCTGGCATCTCGACGCAATGTAACTAGTATTGCAGCAGTACCGTGGAGTGAAAAAATTGCTTTTGTTTCTAGTTCGATGTGATTTACTGGACAGGCGACCTAATTGCTCACGACGGCTGGAATTATCGCAAAAATCGAACTCTTTTATCCCTGCATAGACTGACCGGTCTATTTCTTAAATATTTTCCTGGTATTCCCGTATTTCCTGTTGTTGGAAACCATGAAGCAGTGCCAGTTGACAGGTTCGAAAAACTACTCTACTTCTTCAATGAATGATTGTTGATTATTATCCAGTTTTGCTCCACACAACTTGAACTTGCCAAATGAATTTGGAACCAAATGGCTGTACGATGAGTTGGCAGAGTTATGGAGCCACTGGCTTCCTAATTCAACAATTCGCGATATAAAATGGTAGAGGAAATTTATTATCAACTTATTCTACATACAGTAGTTTGGCACGTTTAGGAGAGGATGCTATGTCACTAAACCTTTTCCTGGACTTCGAGTGATTAGTCTCAACACGCAGTATGGCTACAGAACCAATTTGTAAGTTAATATCAAGGGAAGCTCATTTGTGCTTCACGTGGGTTTGTTGGTCATTTTCGGTCTATAAAGACTTTTAGACAAATGGCACCAAAATTGGGGAATTTCAAAAACATGATCGAAAATCCCATAGTTAAAAATCCTCACATTGAAAGCACTGAATCAGTTGTTAATCAACAGAGGTTGTAGTAGGAAGTTTGACAAATGAGTGAAAATGATATTTGAACTCTATTCCACATGATAGAAACCTTCCCCATAGTGTTTTCGGAAAATCGAAAATCTTCAGAATCATAATTTCACTAGTTTTATGAAGAAAAGTCACATACATGTTTTTGAAATTCTCCAATTTTGGAGCCCTTTGAGCTACAGGACTGCCCACCCACTATGTTATGCCGAATGGCAACATCAATCATTCCTGCAAGTTTGTGACCCATATGAATTACGAATTCTTTGAAGTACGGAAAAATTTCAAGTTTCTGTGTGCCACCTTAATGCATAGTTTCTGGGTCACAAAACCAGAACGAGTTGGGACTTTCTCACAAAACCTGTACAGTATCTACCCAGTTATATTGATAATTAATCCTGAAAGTACTGTATATATGCAAAGGAAGATGTTGGATTTAGTTGGTTGTACATAAATCAAACAGATCCAGATGGGACGTTACAGTGGCTTTCGGATCAGCTGTTAGATGCCGAGCAGTCAGGGGACAAGGTGCACATACTGGGTCACATTCCTAATGGAGTCGGAGGGCTAAATGGATGGGCTGACAACTACTATAACATTATCAACAGGTATATAAAAGTTGTTTTCGTTAACAGAGTTTTTATCCTTTGCAACACACTGAGATCAGATGTCCATATGCTAAAACAACTTAGTTTTCGTGAAAATTACCCAAATTATCCAATTAAAAATGTCTGATAAATTTTTCAAAATGGGAATATTCCTAAAGTATTGGATGTTAGACTAAAAATTTGAAAAGGGCATTTTGTTGAACGAAAAAGAAACAATTTTTAGCATAAATCCGTGATCGATTTAGGCTTTTCTAAGTGAGGAAATATAACGAAATCTTCTTAAAATTCTTTGCATAAGCTACAACACAACAGCCTGGCACAACGCTGTTTATGGTACTGGACTGGCACCATATACATAGTATCGGTACAGGTACCAATGCCATGATAGAGGTACCTTATATGGTGCCGGTACCACAGACGGCGTTAAGTGCCTGACTGTAGAATTTGTGTGTATTTGTGCTGTGTGTAGGTTTGAAGGTACGGTTCGAGCTCAACTATCAGGTCATGAGCACTACGATACATTTCATTTGTTTTACGAAGATAAAAACAGTAGTGCTAGACCGACCAGCATTGTTTACGCTGGGCCAAGTCTAACTACGAAAGATGCCGTACAACCGGCCTACCGGATCTACACAGTAGACGGAAACTACACCAACAGTACCTGGGTCAGTTTATCTTATAAACATAATTTATAGCAGTTGATTGATAGTGTTTGCAATGATACAGAGTATTCAAAAATCTTACAGACAATACTGGATTATGACACCTATTTCCTGGATGTAAATTCATCTAACTCGGCAAATAAAACCGTTTGGAAATTGGCTTACCGCGCTAAGGTGCGAGTTATTTATGCTAAAACCAGTTTAAGAAATGTTAATTTCAGCAGGCTTATCGTCTGAAATCTCTTCTACCTCGTGACTGGAACCAACTAATATCTCTGATGGACCACAATAGTACCTTATTCAGCAGATTCTTATGGTATTTTGCGTCTGCTTTGCAAGCAAAGTTGAGCCTAAAGAATGAGTTTTGAGGAATTACAAAAGAAGTGCAGTTAATGGCATTTGCGACGCAGAGTGTCATCAAAAGCATCTTTGTTGGCTCAAAACTGCCACTGCTAATGGCTGTAGACGCCTCGACCGAACTAAACCCAGGGCAATTACAAAAACCGAAGCCATATTTGAGATTAGCAATTTGGCATCCAAATGTTCAATCAACGTTTTCTGCGAAGTACTTACGTGATACTCTACTGATACATGTAAAATTTGTAACTCTGATTCTGCTTCATTATGATTACATAATGTTCTATTGTAATACATGTTCTGTGTATTCTGTGTTCTGTTTGATCTCAAATTTGTGTCTCCGATTTGGCTTAAATTTTGTATTTTATACAGGGTATCCCACGTAGACCTATTTCCTTAGAGAATTTCAAATTGTAGTCTTACTTTGTAGTTGTCAAATTCCGCTCAATAATATGTATTGAAAGGAATGTGGAGTCTTTACTTGATTAGTCAGGTACACAACACAACAAACACACACACACTCTCAGACGCACGCACCCACACACACACACAACCACTCGATAACTTGACAATACAAACACTCTCGGAATCACGCATTCCTTCATCACTCTCTTCACTCCATTTCTTCTCTTCGACCTCTTTCTCCTTCCTCTCACTTTCCTCTTTCTCCTCCTTCTCTGAACCCTCATCATCCTCTTTCTCTTCTTCACCTTCCACTTTCTTCTCAACACCTTGCTCCTCATCATCCTCTTTTTCCTTCCTCCTTTAAACATCTTTCCTCTTCCTCTTCCAAACTTCTCCTTTCTCGTCCTTCTCACTCTCTTTACCTTTCTCCTAGCCATTTCAAAGAACACAGGACCACCCACAACTGAATGCATTTGCAAAGAATCACCAACCGAACCATGCTGGATGTCCTGGAGAGTACTCACGAACAAAGCCGAATCTTCTGCCGGCAAAACAAAAATATCTTCAACCGAAACCATATCTTTGTCTGAACTGGCATGCCCACTGAAAGGAGGATCGACCATTAACCCACTAAAGGGAGTATCTAATGAATCGACTTGGACATCCAGAGAACCAGAGCACGAATCGAGAGCCTCTTCTTCATCATTCACTTCCAAAAGAACAAAACTATCTTGGTGAGTACTCACAAACGAAGCTGAACGCAGAGGTGAGCAGGGGTCGCATCGATGGGATCGTCCACGTGTGCCCCAATAAGCGCGCTTTGAAAGATGCCTGCGGCAAAACATCATCAGAATCACTTGAAAGAGGGCTGTCCATCAAAGAAGAAACATCGAGTGCTGGATTGCCTCGGAACCCAGAGATGCTGCGCTTGCAGAAGTAAGAACGATATGGTCAGGTGCTGTGTCGACTGCGTTCACCACGAAAGACATGCGAGTGCAGTGGTGACGATCAGATGAGACAGGCAGATGAACCACATACACCAACGAGGTGATCCAGACGAAGACATCTAAGATAACTTTTGGGAATGCGATGCAACCAGTGAGCCTTTGTTAGATGAGCAACTGAAGAACCAATTATGGAGGCTTGCGCCAGTGTGACCATGGCCGGAAAGACAGTAGGGTAGTACCAAAAGATAGATGCTGGGTACTGTATCAGCTGTTGGGATAGGTAGACTGGGAGACGACATGGTTGTATCACGATGAAACATTGGGTGAGCGTCAAAACCGGGCTATGTTGAGCCTGACGATACGGACCAAGGAATACTTGAATGGAGGATCGGAAAAGGGAAGCAGGGAAAGCTTTGTAGCAGGATTGAACTTGTAGCAGAACGGCTGAAGGTGGTCTCCCGGGTCTCGGACAGTGAAGAAGTTTACAACTAGGACACGCACACAACACACGAAGCACAACACAAGTGAACCAAAGAAAGAAAAAAGGAGAGGAGGAAGGTTGGTCACGTTTGAGATATGGCCTGTAGTTTCGGGCCGATTGACCAGGTTAATCAATCTTGAAAAACGGGTAAAAGCACGACACTACTTGAAATGGCGTTTCTAACGAGCCATAACTGATAACTTTGGTCAACAGATAGTGAACGCAGCCGTTAATTGGTGGGTGATCGAAAAACGCAAAAAAAACCGGATTTTGAGTGTCCGACCACCCTATTTCAACTGATCGTTGACGTCAGATGAACTCCATATAAATATGGTTGGTACCGTTAGACGCACAAAAGAACGGAGATTCCGAATATGATAGTCACTTTTTGAGATACCATGTTCAATTTTAAGATACGGGCTGTTAAAGTTTACGGCGAATTGCACAAGATCAGACCATTTTTTTGAAAAGCTGACAGAAGCGCTTGAAACTACGTGAAATGATCTTTCTAACGAGCCATAACTAATAAAATTTGGTCCACAGACTAGTGAACCGCAGCCGTTCAAAGTTAGGGTGGTGCCACTGGAGAGTACTGTTTCCCAGCAAGTTAATAACAAATAGCAAGTTAATTTATTTTTCGGCAAAATCGGGTAGCAAATAGCAAATTCCTAGCAAGTTATTTTGGGCAAAGCCCTGCCTAGCAAATAAATAGCTAGTTTATTTTGGATTGAGGGAGCGAGAAATTTGCTAGGAATTTGCTAGCAATTTACTAGGAATTTACTAGCCTCAGACATATACAATATTGTATATCCACTATCCCTATCTTTCCGCGCTTGGCCTGGGACCTGATGTGCTGCTAGGATATATACCCAATGTTGGATATGCTGCGCATATAGCTAAAGTAGGGCTAATAGCCAAGCATGGACAAAAGTCAGTCTCTAAGGGACCGTCGATAAAATCAAGAGGCCCGGCGTCCCTTCGGCCGGGCCCCTAACAGAGGCCCTCGGTCCTCTTGCTTAAGGGTCTCCGGTCTCCTTGCTAATCCGGAATGATTGACATTTGTTATGCAAGTGTATCGCCTTACGTTCCCCAGCTGTTATGGGCCGGCTATAAACATGTGGCAGTTTGACCCGGCCGGTCAGCAGTGAAGCAGGCTACTACGTAGCTAATTTTCAAACATTTGTAATTGTAAGCCCGGCTTTTACGCTGTTTGGTGATATGAGTTTATAATCAAAATCGGGTTAGGCTACTCTAAATGCTAGTTTAGCTAATCAGTCATAAACGTTTTTATTAGTAAACAAACAGTAAAGCGTTCCATAATGCTCCAATAACGGGTACAAGGTGTGTGCTAAGAGTCGGTACTTTATCTGGCCGCACCGCCGCTAATCAAAAGCGCCGACCAGCAGCCTCTGCACTTGAGAAGCGCACCTAAGCTGTAGCAACTGTTTCACACACCGTTCACAGAAACCGAAGTTTTGAAAGCAAAGTAGGAAAGGCCGTAGAGGCATGTGTCCTCGATCTGACAGTTACCGCTACTACTGCAATGTCTGATTTTAACGTTTGAGCAAGCTCTCGCTAGCTTGACTTTTTTGTGGTGTTTGGCGAAATAAACAACCAGTGGTTGCCCCCGTTCTCTCTTGACGCCATACGCGCCTACGCTGATTTTCACCCCTCTTTACAGTCTGTTGTTGCTGAGCGCGAGTTATATTACATATTGATGAGCGAAGTCGGGCAGAACGTATCGGCGCAGAAGCCGAAACGCAAGCGCGGCCGCCGGTCAATTGAGCAGAAGTACCGGCCGGCCGGGTCAAATGTAGCGGGTCAGCTTGCCTGGACGCCCAGGCCTGGTCACAGACAGGTGCAACATGTGCCCGTAAATATTGGATAGCAACAACAGCTGCGCCTGACAAGTTTGCGTAACTAAGTAAGGGTTCCCGATCCTCTGGCGCTAGCGTCCCGAGGGCCTCTGTTAGAGGCGCTCGGCCTAGAGGCCCAAGCCTCTTGAATTTATCGACGGTCCCTAAGCTAGGCTGACAGTAGAGTCGGCAAATAGAAAACTACTGAATGTGTTCATGTTAAGGATAAAGTTAGAGAAAATTCTTGGTGCTTCTCTTCCTGCTGTTGCTTGTTCAGCTTGTTGAAACTGAGATACAATGTACATATAGTTTTGATTCCAAATGGTACCAAAGTTTTCCACTTATATAAGACAAATAGGAAAATGTCCAAATGGGCCACTTTTCATGCCCTTTTGAAAATCATGATCTTATAATAACTATGGTGGTCTTATAATCGGAAAATCTAGAAGGCATGATTTGGTTGAGCGAAAAATTTGTAGCAAATTCTAGCAAATTGATAGCAAATAGATAGCAAATTTCTAGCAAATAACAAGTTAATAACAAATTAAAGTTGAACTTGTGGTGTCTAGCAAGTAAATAGCTAGTAAATAATATTCCCGAAAGTTACAAGCAAGTTAATAGCAAGTTAATTAGAAAATAAATTAACTGGGAAACAGTACTGGAGAGTGCCAAAATCCCGATTTTCGAGGGTCCATAACTTGGGTTCAAATGGAGCTAGAGAAAATCGGATGGCAAACTTTTTCATTTCTTTTCATGGTCGTCAATCACTGAAAGTTTCACATCTGTGCGGTGATTTTGAAAAATCAGCTGTACAGACCAATGTTTGATTTTTTCGTGGACCGACTCTTAACCCCCTGTTACACACCGTTTTCAAAACTGTCGGCAAAAAAGACGTATGCCGATAGCTATCGGCAAAACAAATTTGTCAAATTTGCCGATAGTTTCTATCTCTATACATGTGTTTTTCTGTCGGCAAAGTTTGCCGATACCCAAAACTATCGGCTAAAGTTGTCGGAAAACGCGAAAAAACGAAACTATCGGCAAGCCACTAAAGTGGCAGGTATGTTGCAAGGGGTTAATAACAGCCGCCTGCGATAAGGACTTATCAAGTAGGTTAGGTATGGGCGACCATTTTTAATAATTCGCGCTACGACAACGAAAATATGCTAAAAGGGCCGATAGCATGACCGCATATGACAATTCAGGCAAAAAAACCGCATTCGATTTCATTAAAAATTAGAAAAATGCGATTTAATAACAGCCGCCTGCGGATAAGGACTTTTCTATGGCGCACTTGGTTTGGTACCATTTTTAGTTATGGGCAATATATTTGAATAACTCGCGCTACGGAAATAGTTTATGCTAAAACGGCGATAGCATGACCGTATGCGATAAATTACGCAAAAAACCGCACTTGATTTCATGAAGAATTAGAGAAATTCGTGTTTAAAACAGTTTTTGTGTGAGCCGCGCAGTTTAGTAATTAGCATTTGGTCGCACGTTTGAACTGGGACTGATTTTCTGTGGCCCGATTTACGAAGATGCAACCCACTTGATTGTTTAAAATCTACTAGAAGGCCGTGAATATCCGCAACACAGCTAAATTAATGCGAAAAAGTATGATTGCAAGCGTTGCACAAAATAAAATACTGAAATGGGAAAAATTTAGGGTTACAGAAATTTCAACACCGTTTGTGGGGCTAACGACAAATAGCAGAGAGCCAATTCTTGTATCATTCGAAAGCCTGAAGTCTACTGTACTCAGAACCGATCGAAACCCTTTCGCCAAATTCATCGTTTTATCACAACAATCAGTTTTATCAGGAACACGAAAAAAATCCACGAAAAAGCCGATTTTCAGTAGTTAAGAAAGAATCCAATTTGTGGGGACCGCGTCAAACTGCGCTAAGAAAAAGAGCGGTGCTATATAGGTAACAAGTTACGCTGATTTCAAATCCGATTGAAACCAATTTGAATAAACTCTCCTTTCAACAGAAAATGGACGTTGAAAAACGACGAATTCAGTTTTTGAGGAAAAAATGCACTTTAACGGCTGAATTATGGTTCAAAATGCATTTTTTTCGATAGCTGATACTGTGTTTCATATAAATACATCACTTCCTACCATCAATAACCGAACACAAAAAAGACTTTGCACTTGAAGTTGCGAAAACCGTTTTCGGACCATATTTTGGCCGTATTTTTGTATTTTCTAAACGGCGCAGCCGGGCGAGCTCGGCTAGCGATCAAACGCGGTCACTTAGCATAGCACACCCTGTATAATTTGACACAAAAAGACATTTGATCATTTTATTGCGAGACTCAATTTTGTGAGACCTCGCTCAGTGTTCCGCTCATAAGTGTTTGGTGTTGTGATGTGATGCTTACAAAGGATGACTGATAAGACATACAGCTAAGAAAGGAGCGGCCGCTTAAAGTCACATAGTGTCTCGGTTGCTGCTGTCTAACAACTTATTGGCTGTCTAGCAATTAACAGGCGCAGTGTAGTGTTTGCTTGGAGTCGTGTGAGTGCTGCTCACTTGTCTTGTACTGGTCGAGTCTTTATTGAAAAGTAAGCAACATTGTCATTCGCTTTCTACCACCCACTGTAGGCCATATGAATTCACTCTGATTTAGAAGCTCTCAAAGGATCATGCCATACCTTGTAATGAGCTGTATGGTCAAGTTAGTCAATGACACAGCCCAGATGGGACACGTTACCCTTACTGGTGCAGACAAGAAGAGAGACGGAAAGCTGATTGACTACATTAAACGAACGGCCACCTGCTACGAAGACTATACCTATTCTGAACTTGAGTTAGAATTGCGAATGTCGCCCGCTGGCCTTCTAAATATACTGGAGAAAGATAACTGGAAACTGGTTTCTATGGTTTGTAGCGCAGATCTCGCATTTTGGACTCTGCACCGTGACTAGCTAGCTATTATAAAACAATGTTGGTATCTTGGGGTTGACTCTTTGTGGGCACAATTCCCAGTTGCGGTCAAATGCTTGTTTGCCTGGGCAAAGCCGTTCCAGCTTCAGAGAGCACTTGGTCTCTAGGTGAGCTGTCCAATCTAACCGGGAGTACAAAATGGACCCCCAGATATTTGGCGCTATAATCTAAACTGAAGCCGTTTTCCATAGATCTTTGGGAGGTTTAGTCCGGTTAGCAGCAGAGCAGCCTTCTTCTACGATCAGTCCGATCGAACTTCTCCGGCTATGTATGTATAGTGTCGGACCTTCTTTCTTCTGCTTGATATACGTGGACCACTGCATGACCCCTTTCCATGCTTAGCTCGCTAGTCTACTTAGAAATTAATTTTTCTATATAACTACGACTATCTCATAATTCGCATAGCCAAGTAGCCAAGTGCGATAAATGACTAGTCATTCAATCTCACAAGGCTACCTGCAGAATAAAGTCCAAAGTATGTGATGAAGGAATGCGTGATTCTTAGAGTGTTTGTATTATCAAGTTGTTGAGTGGTTGTGTGTGTGCGTGTGCTTGTGTGTGTTGTGTGCAAGTGTCAACTAGTCGATAAACTTCTTCATTACCTATCTTCTGTACAGCCCTGTTGCGCATCTTGGGCGGTCAGTGAATAGAGCTTGCATAGGTGAAAAATCTTTAGCGAAATAAAAAAAGAGAAATTTTATGACGTTTTTAGTGGTCTGCGAGATGAAAAGGATAAAGAGCAGAGAGCAAAGGATCAATAATGCTTGAAGCATTGAATTTCAGTGAACAATTTTCTATCCACACATGGACAGTAAAAAGCGACAGCTCACTTGAGGTGTCTCAAGAGAAACACATGAATGGCTAAAATAATCAGACACGCAATTTAGTGCCGTCCCGAAAGTGTCGATAAAACCGGTCGACCCATTATTGCAAGCTGTGCGTTTGATGCGCTTAATCTCTATTAAGATTTGACAGACGCGCCAGCCGGCTTGAATTTATCGCAAAATAGTGTCGTTTGTCAATGCTCACTAACGGATAAAAAGCCGTGAGCCGCTCACAAATCATGAGCGTCCGTTCACCAGTCAACTCTGATCTATGACTATCGGTTAAAGTCACTGGTCACGTACTACTCATTAGTGCTATGTCTAATTTGGACTAACCAACCGGCCTAATTTGTCAGGAAACCATAAAAACTAGCTCGAAATCAATTTTAGCTTCACTCCCTGCTACTGCGCAGAGCTTAGACTGCAGGAGCCAACAAATATCCGATCAAATTTTTTCTCTTCACTTAAACGACTTGTTAACTGTCCTACAGGCTTACTGGTGTTGATTGCAGAAAGCAATGAGCAACCAAACCGTGCCCATCTGCGGCGTCTACAACCCGTACAGCACCGATCGTTTCGTACTGATCATGGGCTCTAGCAGCGCCAGTTTGCTGGGCATCCTGTCCAACATAACTCTGCTCATAGCTCTGGTGCGTTTGAGTGTGTCGGCTGAGAAGAGCAAAACAGACTACTTCTATCTAACCGTGCTGGCTTCGTTGGACGCCTCAGTCTGCTTCTGTTTCTGCGTTATCTTCGGTTTGGACGGTCTGGCGCTCTATCTCAAGTGGTCGCCGGCTTTTGTGGCCTTCTTCCAGATGGCTCTCGTGTGTCTGACCATCGGCAGAATCGCCGAGTTGGCCATTCCTATGCTGTATATGGCAGCCACGTTCGAGAAATGGCTCAGTACCTGCGCTGGACGCCAGGCCGCTTCCGTCGCTCGGAAACTCAGCTCCAACGGCTGCAGAGTGACTGTTTCTGCTCTGATTATTCTCCTCTCTACCGTTCTCAAGTAATCAGCCAGCCAGTAGTCACTAATAGTTCCGTGTTAGAAACTAATCAATTCTTTTGGCCAATTTTTTCTACTCCAATTTTCAGTCATGTACATCTCTTCGATTTAGGTTTCCAACAGCTTTTGCATATCAAGTAGTGGAATACCCAAACTGCACCCATCTACTTGGCCGATTGCAGCTCTCCTCCACTGAGGTGGCCGACCTTCCAGTTTTTGTATTTTTCGACCTCTACGTTGGCAATGCTCTCGGCACATTTATTCCCTTTACGGTGCTGGTCACTCTCAACTGGGCCATCCTACACAATGTCAAGACTGGAATGAGAACTAGACAGAGGCTGGGCAGAGTCTTGTCCTTGTTCTCTTGGAAGAGTAATCACTGACTGACTGACTGACTGACTGACTGACTGACTGACTGACTGACTGACTGACTGACTGACTGACTGACTGACTGACTGACTGACTGACTGACTGACTGACTGACTGACTGACTGACTGACTGACTGACTGACTGACTGACTGACTGACTGACTGACTGACTGACTGACTGACTGACTGCCTGACTGACCGTTTGACTGACTGCCTGACTGACCGTTTGACTGACTGACTGACTGACTGACTGACTGACTGACTGACTGACTGACTGACTGACTGACTGACTGACTGACTGACTGACTGACTGACTGACTGACTGACTGACTGACTGACTGACTGACTGACTGACTGACTGACTGACTGACTGACTGACTGACTGACTGACTGACTGACTGACCGTTTGACTGACTGCCTGACTGACCGTTTGACTGACTGCCTGACTGACCGTTTGACTGACTGACTGACTGACCGTTTGACTGACTGCCTGACTGACCGTTTGACTGACTGCCTGACTGACTGACTGACTGACTGACTGACTGACTGACTGACTGACTGACTGACTGACTGACTGACTGACTGACTGACTGACTGACTGACTGACTGACTGACTGACTGACTGACTTGTTGCAGGAGGTGCCAGAATACCGGCCAGACAGGCAGATCAGAGTACAGCAGAGGATCTAAAGTTGACCACAGTCAGTATCGTGGTTCTGGTGACTGGGTATCTTTTGTGCACTGCACCCAGCTTCGTACTAACGATACTGGAACAGTTTCACAAGAAGATTCTTGCCAACCAAGACGGCAAACCGAGGGACTTCTACACCGTCTGGTCGGATGTAGTCAGTGCTCTGTTTATGCTGAACAGTTGTGCAAGCATGCCGATGCTGTTCACCTGCAATCGCGAGGTTCGGGCACAGGTCAAATGTCTAATTTGCAAGGACCCTCACACCGACAAGTCTATAGAAGCTGCTCGCGATGAAGGCCTGTCAAATTCTAACTCACCTAAAGAGAGATTCCGTGAAGTTTGTCGACGAGTCATACGCAGGAACAGATAACTCCTTGGTTTACAGTCTACAGTACAAGCGAGAACACTCTTAGCTACATACAATAGCTGACGTTAAGCCTTTTTGCCCTTTTTCGGCAGTAGGCTTCCCAAACCTAAATCAGAGAGCTTTGCATAGTGCAGTGCAACCTCCACAAATGGAACGCTGTTCGTGACCATGATGTGTTCCGATTATGTTGGTCCGTCAAGAGAATTCCAGAAAAACTTTTTGTGAAAATCGTCAGGATATATTGCGTCAAAAATTTCAAGGCGTCCGATATACGTATAGAGAATTTGTTTAGTAGGAGGGTGCTGGCATCCCATTTTCGGTGACTGGTCCTGCCCAAGCTATGGCCTCTCTGTCTGTGGCTGAGCAGTGTGCCATTTGCATTAATGGCGGTGGCTGTAGGAATTTTCTGTAGTGCCCTAAAAATCGTCCCAATATGGAGGTCCACTTTTGGATATTCTATGTACCTGTTTATTCATGTTATGATGAGTAAATATTCATGTTATGCTGAGACTTCAGGTAGTGTTTGTACAAACCTCTAGTCAGGAGAAGGCATGCATTTGAGCCGTTTATAGGCGGCCTCTTCCAAACCTGCTCTGTGGTCAGGGTGGGAAATTCTGATCAGTTCGTATGCCCGTTGTCGCATGTTTCTGCCGAACACCTGAGCGATACCGTACTCTGTCACTATGTACTGTACATTGGCACGGGTTGTAACCACTCCAGCTGCCTAGAAAGAAGGCTCTGCTCTAAAACTAGAACCTACATAGTTCTGAGACAGGCAATGTACCCCTTTAATGAAAGGAACAATTTTGCTGGCTCCATCTTTGGTTGTTGATGACAGAGCAATGATAGGTTTGCCTCTTCCGTCGGCGCACAGTGCTGCCCCTCTCAAGTAGTCCACTTGGCCGCCGAAACCTAGATTTACAGTTGTTTATAAAATACAAACAAGCTTTAACTGATCCCTGCCTGCCATGCCAGCCGGCCTGCTCTCTATTTTGACGTGGCGATTTCTGTTTGTTTATCAGAAATATCAGTTGCAGCAAAATGAACGAACCTGAAATGACTTTGCGTCCCACCGAGTCAGCCACCACTTGTCCGGTGAGGTCCACTTCAATGGCTGAATTTATAGCTGTCACTTTGGGATTCTGTCGAATCGTTGCCACGTCGTTCACCCACGACACATCGCCCATCACTAAAACAGCGCTAACAAATCGTAGTAATAATGTGGCTCGGAACTTACTAACAAAAGGGTTGTCGTCAATAAACTGATAGAGTTTCTGGGAACCAAACACGAAGCTAGTCACTATGCTGCCGGGATGTAGCGTTTTCAGAGCGTTTGTAATGGCGCCGCAGTTGGCCAAGTCCAAAACGCCGTCGGAGAACATTTCCGTGTGCACTCCCAAATTCTTATGCTCTTTCAACGCTGCCAAGCATGCATCGGGAATTGCGCCGATACCTGTAAAACTACCTACTAGAGAGCAAGTAGGGCAAAAATACCACACCCAAAACACCATACTCCCATTGGATGTTTTGCGATTTTCCGTGTTTGTAAAATTCCTCGCACTAGTGATGATTCATTGCGATTTAGCCATAAAAATTCGCAGGGCTGCGGAATCCAGCAAGGAAATAATTTAATGTTCTTGCGAATTGAGAATTTGAAAATGGGATTCGCAGGACAATAACCAATGCGTCCGGGCGAAACTGCTATTTTGAAAATGTTTGCGAATAATTATTTCGCAACATAGGACGTGTTCAACTAAACAGACAAGGACTTTTTGCGATTCTTGCTGGATTCTTCACCGCAAAAAATGTGCGATTACCCGTCGATTTGCAGATGAGTCATAAGGAATTTATGCGATTTTTGGAACGTGCGATTTTTACGGTGATTTCGAAGGGGATACAACGTTGCTTTTCTTAGTTCGAAAACTTTTGAGGTTTACTGTTGCAAATCATACCCATTTGAAGTGTGGCACCATCTTCTACGAGCGATTCTGCGATATTCCTGCCAATTAATTTATCGGTTTCTTTAGATTTGCCAAAATGTCGATTGTAGAGCGATCCGTCGCAAAATGCCATCACATCGAAGTGTGAGCTGTGCACTATGGAATCGCCCAAACTGCGAGGCATGTTTGGATTGGCCAGTGCTAGAAAAAATTTTAAACTTGGCGCCAAAGAAGTCAATACCTACTTCACGCAGAAATTGGTCTTTCATACCTACAATTTTCTTAGCTTTGGTCAAGGCTGCGCGTGTACAGTCGACCGAGGTTCCAAGCGAGCAGTAGCCCTTTCGATCGGGAGGAGACACGTGTACAAAGGCAACGTCGACCTTGATCAGACCGGAGCGAAACAGTCGCGGAATTTCCGAGAGGAAGATCGGAACAGCATCAGCTTTTCCAGTGTTAACTGCAGTTCGGAGATTGGCCCCAGTGAAGAGAGAGTTGGAACGGATTCTGCCCTCGAACTCTGGTTCTGTCCAACCAACCGGGCCTTCCAAATGCAGATGATGCAGGTGTATGTGAGAGAGGTTGTTCTTCAGCACGTGTTTGCACAGCCCATTTAGTAGTGGGGTTGGTGTGGCGGCTATTCCCTGCACGTATACGTTGTTTCCTGTAACCTACATTGTGTTTGTAGAGTTTTTACTGCTCAACTAGGGTGCAGAATATAGTATACATATTTTGCACTTAAAAAGCATTCAGAGGATAAGACATACATTTAGCAAAAAACTGGACTTGAGGTAGTTGCTAAGTTTGCTATGCTACCTGATTGCACCAACTCCACAGCTTGTGCAGGCGACTTCCATTTGGGCGATACGCCAGCGATCGGACAACAGACGGCCTCTTCCAGAGCCAAATGCTTGTCCAGAGAATGGGCCAGGGGCACCGCGGCGGATCGTTTCTGCACTGACCAAATGGCCGAACGCCATAGATTTCTATTTGAGAGACTAAGACAAATAGGCAGACTCATTCTTTACACAACTTAGTGTCTGCGCGCCTCCGTCCGTCCTAAGCGCGTGACACGCTCATACGCTCTCAAAGAGACAGCTGTCAGTGTAGGGCAGTTCTAGTAACTAGTGCACTATCTAGCCGTCGACACGGCGTGTGCAAAATGCGTCTATCTAAACAAAACTCTTCTATCACAACAAGAAGCAAACACACAGTAGATGCAGCACAATAACCCATTGCTACCGACCGGAACAACCACTCTTCTGGGGACAAGGTGTTACAGATGTCCCGACGGGGACACGGGTGGGGACAAGCCCAGGGACAGCCCCGGGGACAAGGTGGGGGTTGTCCCGGGACAAGTGGGGGTTGTCCCGATTTTCCCTGTGTCGTCCCCGCTTTTCGGGGACAAGCCCTGAAATGCGGGGACAAGTTAAAAATTAAAACTTGGTGTGTAAATGGCCCACTGTTTTCCAGGAAAGATGCATTTTGATTACTGAGCGTGCTAATGGATCAGCATTCCGCCAAAAGGACTTTGGTCGAAATGTGTGAAGGATGGAGGAGTGTGCTAGGGCTGTGTATTTCTGCGACTGAGCATAAGAGATGGGCTGTATAGAGAAGAGGCCGGCCGGCATACGCCAAGAGTGGCTGAAAAACGACAATTGAAAAGCAAGGTCATGCGTTGACCATTTTGTCCCCGAGAGCTGTGATTTTTTGATTATGTGATACGGTTGATTGAGCCAGTGCTATGTGTGACGGGAAGCACATAAACATTACTTTTTGCAAGGTTTTTATAGCGTCTTTGGTGTGTATGAATTGCCGTGTGAGTGTTAGACGATCACCTTCTCACTTTGTCAGTCATTCAGTGGTTAGTATGCATTCAGGACACAATTCAGATCTGTAGCTACAATGTTCCAGGGGCGTGGATTTGGCTGATCTGAAAATTCAATGCATAGGCACACCAAGGCAATCATTTTGCAAATCTAGAATCGAATAAAGATAGTAGACACATGCAGACATGGGCTAGCATTTCGGCTGAGGGGGGGGGCAGAATTTTCAATTCCTGAGGGGGGGCTGAGGGGGGGGGGTAGGAGCGCCTGAGGGGGGGGCTGAGGGGGTGGTAAGCCAAAAGTCCGATTTTTGGCTAAAATCAAGGTTTTTTGGCTTATTTTTGGTTAAAATAAGCTAAAATAAGCTATTCTGAGCTCATTTACACCTAATCCAGGCATATTTTTATCATAATTTTCTATACAAAATCCTTCCAAAAAAATTCCTGAGGGGGGTAGCGGCCGGCTGAGGGGGGTAGGTCAGAGCCTGAGGGGGGGCCAACCCACCCTCAGCCCCCCCTTTGCCCTTGTCTGGACACATGTCCCCTTTTGCAGAGCACTAAGTGGTACGTGCGCATACTTTTCCAAGGCGCTGAAGTCTGCATGCTGATCGCGTGTGTCCTGTGCGCAGTCACAAACGACATGTTCGGGGTCAACCACCTACGCATGATGAAGTTCCGCATGACCGCTCTAGCTGGTAGCCAGTCTGGGACCACTCTTAGCTTGCCAAAGATAGTGCCTGTGCTGCGCAGAGCGCCAAAAGACAACAATGAGGCAGTGGTCGGACCTGATGAGGACATCGATATGAGAGCATCGATGCCATCAGGCTGAACAACTCAAGAGCCCACGTTCCATGCAGAATGATCAAGCAACACCGATGCGTTGTGCACAGAAACGAGTGCAAAACTGTCTTCTCTTGTTGGCTCTGCAGGCGACCCATGTGTCTAGGTAACTTTCTATATTTTTGGCTGAAGTAACGCAAACAGTTTTCAGAAACGTTCTGGGCCCGGTACCACAATGTTGCCGGTGACTAGACTACACCTGGATGCTGGACCACTCTCTGAAAAGCACCATCAGGCGCAAATCTGCACTGGGCACAACTCCCGTTTGATCTCGGTCAATGCTTTTTTACTTGTTGCTTGCTGACCGACATGTACAGTACTTCTCTGTTGAATTTTCCTTGCTGTTGCTTTTATTATTCTTTGATTCTATGATCTGTATATATGATTCTGCATTTGACTTTCTGTTGCAACACACACAAGTAGATCTATTATTATCACATCACAAGCAACAATTTCAAAATTATCGAAAGGATCTATAACATGAGCATGTACAGCGACAGCATTATCTGAAAGATTAGATTGCACTGCAGTGCACGTTGATGGTCTTTCAAACGAAAACAGAGTTTTCTACTTTCTAGTAGTATGTCCGACCTACATACGACTTAGGGGTCGTCCATAAACGACGTCGTTCCAGAAGGGGAGAGGGGCGGTCGGCTGAAATGCGACGATAGACGACGCACCAGGAGGGGGAGAGGGTTAGCAAAAAACGACGTCGCTTCTTCCGGAATTTTAGGGAACTTTGTTATTTTCGATTTATGTATGTACATTCTGTCAAAGATTTCTACATTCAGAAAAGCTTCCCAGAGTGGTTGAAGGGATCTATTCAATTCATTGTACAGTATGGAAACAAGAAAAAATGACAGTACTGCATGTACTGCACTTTTATCGGGGGGGGGGGGGGTAAACGGAAAACGACGTCGCCTAGGGGGTCTCCAGAAGCGACGCAAGACGATTTAAAAATCGGGATTTTGGAACGACGTCGTTTATGGACGGCCCCTTAGAACAGACGCTACAGTTTATTTTGTAAACTACATTTGGGCGATTAAGAAATTCTGCTGGTGGCGATCGCCGAAACAAAAGATGGCCAAGGGTCAAAGACTTCCGGCTACAAGGAACGACCTGGAAACGCCGGAGAAAAGCGTTCTGAACAGGGACTGGACTGGACTGGAGTGGACAGGGTGTTCGTTCAGGGCGTATCGAAGCAGTACCACAGCTGCAAGAGTTGAAATCGTTGCAATCTGAAGGAAAATCGTCAGTTTCTATGATTTGAACAACTTAATCGGGCGATTCTCAGGATGGTACTTCGGCATGGCGATTCGGAGTTGGCCAGAAGAGATGTGAGTGAAAGCACAAAGCATATTGAAGAAGAATCACAGCTGAATTAGTTCTGTCAATTGCACAATATTCAGCGTCCGGTGCGAACGGCTCGAAGAAACCGAATTGCCGTTTTTCTCGTTTTTTCAAAAGTTATTTACCAAGATAACAGAAAAAAATTAACAATCGCTTTTTATTACAGAATTCATCGAAATAGCGTGAGTTTTATTACAAAATGCACTAATTTCATCTTTTAGAGTAGTCATTTGATTTTATAACAACAAAAATACTGTACTAAAAGTTGCCTGAAAATGGTACCGGTTTTTTTGCCAAAAACAGCTAAGTTACGCCATGGAAATGCTTGTAAGGTTTCTATTAACGTAAATTCAAAGCATTTGAAGTGCACTTAACCAGTTACTGTGCCTATTTCCTTTAAAACTTGCTTCAGTTTTTTTTTCCGAGCCCCTAGGAAAAAACTGTATTTTTTTCGAAAACAAAATAAAAAAAACGGAGGAAAATACCGACCCAACAGCCCTGCTACAAAAGTACCGCGCAAAACAGTTCAGTGTTTCATCCAAACCCAGTAGAAAAATATATAAAAAATGCTTTATTCTAACGTTTAACCCCACCCAAAGACTGAATGAAATAAACTCTAACAAACAATTCTGCATCACAACAACCACTCAGAGAAAGAGATATATAGAGAGTAACTCAGAGAATCAGAAATAAGTAAAAACTAAAATTATGCATCGTCAACATCTTCCAGTTGCTCCACAGGAGCTGGTGGCGGTTGCCCCCCTTCGGCTGCGGCCTCTTCCCCTCCTCCTGCTGCGTCTCCTTCTCCTCCTCCTCCTGCTCCTTCGGCAGCAGCTGGTGTTTCTCCTTCGGCCTGCTTCTGCTGTTTGCTCTCTTCGCCGGAGTCGTCGTCGCTGCTTTCCTCACGACTTTTCTTGCCAAACAGAACACCCATTTGCGGTTAGCGCGACGCAGGCTCGGTCAGAGAGGAGAGAGGGCATACAAATATGGACACGTAACTTTTCAGCTGCTTAGCGACAATAATTGAGTCTTGACCGACCGACCGGGGAACTGCCTCGCAACCGTCCTCTAAATCACTATACTGGGCACAATAATTTAGTGCCAGTCCAAACCAGTGCCTACCCGTCTGCGTTTCTCGTAAAAATTATCACCGCACAATATGACGGCTCAGCTGGTTTTATGGCAATTTAGCGAAAACCGTTTCGGGATTGGCTGAGAGAGGCACTGGTACACAAAAAAATTGACCTACATGTACGTAGATTATTAGTATGTAGTGTCCCAGCCAACTGTAAAATTTCATGTAAATTTTGTTTAATCGAACAGCATACAAAGGCCGGAGAATTGTGGGTTACCTTCGCCGACCCCCTCGGCCTTTACATAGTACACCTTCCCCAACCCCCTCCAAGACGAAAAAAGTTAGCATTTTGGACCTTTTTAAGACCCTCCGGTTCCAACACCTTCAACCCCACCGGCTTTTTGCCATGGCCGCCATGGAGAATAAAGCTTTTGCTAGGGGCTGTGCAAAGATTTTTTACGTAATGGCAGTCAGGACGAAGTGACTGAGCTTTTGGCTATATATAAATTGTTAGCCATATAAAGCTATTATCTATTTATGGCTATCGGAATAATTTCTGTATATGCTTATATATATATTTCTGTATATGCATTTATTCATAATGCATTTATAGCTTATATGGCTATGTGAATGAAGCGTGTCAATGAATTTAGACCGGGAATTTAATAAGTAATCACTGAAATTCTTACGGTCGCGAATTTAAAGTCAAGTTTCCGTCGAAAAATGAATTCGCTAATGGAATTTTGTAAATTCTGAGAATTTAACGGAGCTCCATAAGGAGTACGGTCTTTTTGAGGGGTATATGGTACTGCACTACATATATACGTGTATAGTACCCCTACCCATGACCATGGGTGCCGGTACAATATATGGCACGAAATATGAATGGAGTGGTGGTACCGTGTACGGTACCGGTACAGCTACCAATGCCAAGGTACAACATACTGGCAGCATATATGGTGCCAGCACCATAAACGACGTTAAATTCCAGACTGTATTGTCAACTGAATTTAAGCTTTTTGACTTTAAATGAAGAGGCACGGGTACAGAATCTGATCGGCAGGCAACTATAGTCTACTGTATGTCAAAAAAGAGCGGACTGGCGGTTTTCTGCGAATAACTCCTTATGGGAGTCGGAGCGCTTCTTGCCTCATAACCAAGTTGTTGAGGGGCCCGAGCTCGGTTCTGTGGTGCAACCTAATATGCGCAGCGCGCCACTGTAATGCTGATTTGCGCAACGAAGAAAATCTGCTTTTTTTCTGTAGTTGGGATGTCGTGAGCTTTTAACTGAATTAGAATGTGCAGACCTCGGGGAATTAAAAAATGTATTCATATTGTTTGTAGGTGGAACGGTTCCAGAGATATACACCGTCGAAGTTGGCTGTAAATGCTAAAAATGGTCATTTTAGCGATTTGCAGATTTCTCATTGAAATAACTCACAGGTATGGTGCAAAATTTAGTCTTATATCGATTCTGATGCATAATAACACTGAAGAATTGACCCTGATACCGTAATTCCGGTTTTGCTACGATTAGGTCATTTCATTTTTTCTGTGGTAGTCAGACATGGGTAAAGGGGGGGGGGCTGAGGGGGTTGCCCCCCAGGGATGGATATTTTTCCGAAAAAAACCTCGGCCTGTTTTTTTCAGTTTTTTTTCGTTTTCTTTTCGGTTTTTTCCAAAATCGCGGAAAAAACTCCTGCTCAAGTTCTGAGTATCCTAGCCTGGTTTTATGATTCCTAACGCTTTCTAGCGCCTTCCTGAGTCCTTTTAGAACAGCAATACCCAGACATGGGCTAGCATTTGGGCTGGGGGGGGGGTAGAATTTTCAATTCCTGAGGGGGGCTGAGGGGGGGTAGGAGCGCCTGAGGGGGGCTGAGGGGGTGGTAAGCCAAAAAGTCTGATTTTTGAATAAAATCAAGGGTTTTTGCTTATTTTTCATTAAAATAAGCCAAAATAAGCTATTGTGAGCTCATTTACACCTAATCCAGGAATATTTTTATCATAATTTTCTATACGAAATTCTTCCGAAAAATTCCTGACGGGGGGGGGGGGGTAGCGGCCGGCTGAGGGGGGTAGGTCAGGGCCTGAGGGGGCCAACCCCCTCAGCCCCCTCTTTGCCCATGTCTGGCAATACCCATCTTACATAGATATACAGTAAGTCACGAAACAGGCATGACGCTTCACTGCTGGATGGTGTGCACTGGATGGAGCAGAACTGTACGGGTGTACCCACCCTGCCCCTGGATACGCCACTGTCTTAGCTGTAATATAACGTGCTCCCAATTGTTTGGAAGCTGGCAAGCAGAAACAAAAACCGCAGGCACTAAGCATAAACATGGGCAAAGTACAGTTTACCGGAAGCTGGGAGTAAGTGAGAGTGGACAGAGTTTTGGAGCAATTCAGGCTAGCTGTTTTTTGGAAGCTGGAAGCAAGTGATTGTAATGAATCTTAACCCTAACCTTAGCTTTTAAGTAGTGTTGTTACAATACCAAAATTTCCGTTTGACTATGACTATGACTACCGTCCGTTTGAGTACAATACCAGAGTAGTCAAATTTGACTATATCGTAGTCAAACCGTTTGACTTCTATGACCATCGGTTTGACTACTTTGACTACTTTTTGAAACTGAGCCAAATCGACATTTTCAGGGATTTATCATGTTTCAGTCACCAGGCGTCAGCCTGAAATGGGTGTTGTTCCATCAATAAATCATTTACTTCGAAACAAACACTGGTTGGGCGCTAAAACATACGGCAGAATTGTTCTTTTCCCTCCAAAATTTTCATTTTAAACCAAAAACAGCATACTCTGCAAAAAAACTCTGTAAAATTGAGTAAAATGCTCTTTGTGTTTTAAGCCAATTCTTGTTGTTTCTTTAATAAAAAAGTGTACATATTCTACTGTATGTCATGATTTTAATCTTGGACCTGTGGAACATGAATCAAGTAGAAATTCACTGACTGACGCTTCATTGTTGTCAGAATTTTAGAGAAAAAGGTTGTTTGGTGTCCTATAGTGCTTGAAAAGCATCAAATTTGTCAAATAAATTTTTGCGAACAGCGAAAAGTGGTAAAATACGACTGAAAAGCCTGCCTCTTATAACAAAATGTAGTCACAGTCAAACGGTTTGACTACCTGGTCTTCGTTTGACTACGTATTTATGGTAACGAAGGTAGTCAAACTTTGACTTTGACTACCTGTCCGTTTGACTGCGATATCACAAAAGTATTAACTATTACTTTGACTTTGACTAGTAGTCATAACAACACTACTTTTAAGCAAGTCCAGACCGTAACTCTAGCCCTACAGCTTCCGCTGTGAACTAGGTACCGTGCAATAATTAATCAATAAAGCATATGTAGCTGTTTCTAGTTCATATAATCTACATACCTTTAATTGGCCAGTTGTTAGAAAGGTGAGCAAAATATGAAAGGCAGCCGCAGTAACTGACGCGGGTGCGGTTATGACTTTTAGTTGTGGCAGTGAGACGAGAATGCGTCGAAAGTATTCCGACCTCTCGATTAGGGTCAACCGATGACAGGAAAAATTGAACGGTGGCAGGGGAGGGGCATCGGCTAGAGGCGGAGCCAATACTACAACCGTTACCAAATCTTTCATAGAATCTAATCTGTCACTATTTTTCTTAAAATCGATCGTTCGATTGAAGTGCAGCAGCGAACGTAAAATGATCAAAGAAATATGGTAATTGAAAATATGGGGGCACCTAGTTAGTTATGACAAAGTGTCTGTCCGACAAATTATTCCATTAAGCAAAATTACTGTTGGCCATATTAAACAAGACGGTTCTT
>JASANB010004814.1:0-123458 GCA_030248155.1 Sabatieria punctata
ACTCCTTGTAACACACCGCCAAAAGTGACATGTCACTTCACTTTCGTGACATATCGTAAAGTGAAACTTTACCTATCGTAAAGTGAAAATTTTACGATATGTCATAAAATATAGACGGACATATCCGTGTTTTTTTGGACATGTCCGAAGAAAATGATAACATTTCGGAAGAAAATCATGACATGTCCTGATAAAATTAGGTTGTCATTTGGCTATGTTAGTTGTCCAGCTTATTTCTGATGCAGTTTTTTACTGTATTAGCTGTCCTAGCTTATTTTTGAAGCAGTTTTCGGCTTCCCTAATGACTTTCGGGGTGTCTATCATGAAGTAAACACTGCTTTTGACGCTTTGGGTTTGTTTTAGCAGAATTTCTGACCGGCAACCTAAATTTTGGAGCTGACCCAGTACCAGTAGCTATCACCACGGTTTTAATTGCTGCTCATGCAGAATATTCAACAAGCCGCCGTAACAGAGATCCAAATTTAGAAAAAACAGTAGTTACCAAAATCTTCTATTACTAAACAACATTTTACTAAAAACAAAAAACACAGGCAGCGATTTAGGTTTGTCGGCCGGAATGCACTCCCCACTCTACTCTTGCGGCGGCTCCTTGTGATCGGTGTCCTCGTCGTTGTCGCCTTCTCGGTCGCTGCCCCTGCGTTGATGGTCTTTCTTTTTTCGGCCCTTGCTGCCGCCCCGATTGCCGTTCTGGCGCCTTTGTTCTCTTTCCTGAATGCGCACGAGCAAGTGGTACCACGACTGAAACTGTAAATGTGACTCGGAAACAACAGAAAATAGCTGAGAAACAGACTTTGAACGGTCTGGTGGGAGGACGAATACCGCCTGCCGCGCCCCACCACCGTTGGCTCCCAGTCCTCCGATCACCAACTAAATAGACCAATTGTTGATACTGTAGTTAGAGAGAGACCTGCACGGGCAGGGCCTGGTCACCATGCATAACATTTTTGAGGATTTCAGTCTGGCCGAACCACAAAGATTGTTTTTTCATAAGGGCGGTCCATGCAGGTCTCTAGTGATAGGGAATAATTTAGCAAAGAAACGAAAAGGAATATTGATGCAAAATTGCCCCTAATGACTAGTAAAATCGTAGTAAAATAGTGGTAAAATTATTAGTAAAACAAAAATTAGTGAAATTGGAGCTGCTTGGTAGTAAAACAAAAATAAAAACTAAATTGAACAGCTGAATTTGTTGTAAATTTAGAAAATAGTGAAATCAAAATCCACTAGTAAAATAACAGTACCGGTGCGCTGCCGAATCCCTGCGCTCCATGATGTGGAGGGGTAGGGACGTCATCCAGCAGATCCGGGATGTTGCTGAGGTCGTCGGACAAGTCCTCCTCCCAGCCACCTACGGCCTAAACAGAAGGATTAAAGGTTATTAATTGCACAAAATAACCTAAGATCGTGGTAATGATTGAAGTACGTAATTTCGATGCCTACAGGGGCTAATTTCCTTCAGCTTGGGTGTAGAAAAGCTTACAAAAAAGTAACTAAACTGACTTACATTTCAGTTCGGTTGGCCGGCTTTTTGTCCTTGTTTTCCCCTCGACCGGGCTTGCCTTCGGTGTTGCCGGTTCCTCCGCCGCCCCCTGCTGCGCCTCCTTCGGCTCCGTTGTCCCATGCCGTCCCTCCACCACCGGCTCCTGCCACGCCTCCTCCGGCTCCGTTACCGGCCGCACCTCGCCCAGCTCCTGGGAGCGTTCTGTAGTGGCGCATCTGAAGCAAAGGCAAAACTTAGAACTAACTGAAAGGTTAGATTCAGAGAGAGAGAAAAGGAAGGCCGATGCTTGACAGGCAAAATAACAGGTACTGGCAGGTGGGTGGAGCACACCAGCAACAAATCACGGGAAATAGGGTCCGGTTATTATTCTGGTGGGTACCCACCCTTAAAAACTGTAAAAAACCTACGAAGGTTGACGTGAATGCGAGCGCGCGACCAAATCGTCCAATGCCTGCCTGAATCTGTCGTTCATGCCGGGTCTTGGCCTGACGGCAGCCTCAATTCTCATCTGATCAACAGCTGCCTGAAGCAGCTCGTTTGAGCGTTGCAGAAGCGGCGCGATTCTCTGGAACAGTTCCGGCACTGTCTTTTCTAATTAATAATTCCCTGTTTTAATCAAATCATTCATGGGTCGGAAAATCCGGAACGGTGGCCATTTGGGGATATTGCCAGCAAAAAGAGCAGGAGGGGTAACCCCCAAAGTCCCCCGGCTCTAAAATGATTAACTGGAACCAACCTTCACTGTCCAACGGCGGCTCATAAGCGGCGGCAGTGCTCTCGACATCGTCCTCATTGTCTTCGAACAGAGAGGGGGTCCTCTCTGACCTGGTGCTGGTAGTCACCCCATCGTCATCCTGATTCCGCTCGCGATCTGGCGTTGCCATTACCACTCCCTCTTCCTCGCCCCAAAGTGACATGGCATAAAGTACTCTGCAGAATTTAACATTAGCTAAGTAAAGCTAATGGAGGCAAATGTCTTTTAGGGTACCTTACAAAAATTTCAATTTGCTACCGTATTCAGTTGACTTAATTATATTCGATATTTTTGGACTACCCCTATCGATTTTTCTTGATTATCGATTATTTTTTTTGGCAAAATTCCAAAATTTTCAACGGCACCGAACCCTTGCATATAATATATCGTTTGAAAGCTCTATTCATCAGGAGTCTAATGATCACAGGTTTTTTCAATATAACTAATAAATAACACGTTACCGACTGATTAAATTGAGTACTTCCAGGTTTTCATCTTAGCTCATAAATTCTTCTGTACTCACTAAACAACACAAATCGATAGGGCACACTCCAGAGGGCCTTTTTTCCAAACATAAAAATACCCCTAGAGACCTATCAGTCAGTATAGGGTGTATGCGACGACCAGAGCAATTCTCGATTCGGCCGGCCACTGCGGGACCCAGATTGTTAACTTTTGCCGTTAGGGCTTTATCATCATATTATAGGGAATCATTAATTAAAGGGGGCACAACACAAGACCCCTAATTAGTTAATATACAATAATGTAGTAATAATAAAGATAATAGTGATTAATTAATATACCCTACCTATAGTGGAGGGACCCCTAAAAGTCAGTTAAGCCCTAACGAACAGAACGTTGACTGATAAATTAATTTATTTAGGGACGACGAATAATAATTGATTAATAGTTACCTACCTAGAACGAGGCGATTCCAGCAATTCTAAAACGCTGCGCCCTCCCAAAAGTAACAGAGGCCTCTTATGAACAAAATTCAGGGCTGACACTTTAAACCGGGATTCAAAACTACATTTAGAAGAACCCAGCGTTCGATTATTTTTCCCACAAAAAGAAAGAGATTTTGGAGGGAGAAATTAAAAATACCTCTTTCTGCTTCACTATTTGACGCTTCTCCTTAGTCTAGCAGTTTTTCTAGCTGTTTCTAGCACAAAAAACTGCACAGGAAACGTGCAACACACGCCTATTCTATTGCGCAGCAAAAAATAACCTTATGACGTCATGAGGACATCACCGAACACGCCCGGGCGTGCCGGGGCAGGTACTGAACGATGACAAGTCATAACCAAGCAATGACATATCACGCCGATTAATGACATATCACTAAAAAAATGAGTTGTCCTAAGATAAAAAATGATAGATGGACGGATATCTCCATATTTTCGCTGACATCTCATTTTGGAAAGTACGTGATCTCATTTTTCACCTCGGGACATATCATTTTCCGGATACATCATGTTGCCATATGGCAACATGTGTGTTACAAGGAGATAAAGCGCAGCATAGTACTTACGTACAGTATCAACTATTGCAACTTTGTCGGTCAGTAGTACATGGCCGTCCGTGTCTATTAGACTGGTTATTGTTCTAGCTTGGCCTGATTTTCGTTCAAATTGCTTGTACCATTCGGTACTGCCCCGTTCACATGCCATTTCCGTTTTTCTAGCTCGTACAAACAGGCCATCTATACGGTACTGCGAGATTTGGGAGAGTTCACGGCGCAAATTGGCGATACGAACTGAGTTATCAGCTCCATCATTTGCCTCCTCGGCTTCTAGGTTAGCAAGAACCACTTTTACTTCATTCTCTCTGCTTTTTCCAAGCCTTTGCGCTTCTTCTTTACTAAACTTACGAATTATACGTTGAAAGTGAGCTTTGGCAGTATCCCACCATGGCAGCAGGTCAGCGCCAAGTGGTTTTTGCAGTTTCCAGTAGTACCAAAAACGCTCAATTCTCTGCCTTAAAACAGTATTTTCCAAGAGACTATTATTGCACTTCCAAAAACTTCGTCCCCATCGAACAAAGTCAGGTTTTTGAAGTTGTACAGAAAGCACAGAATGATCACTTGTCAACGTTTTAGGAGCGTATTCAATTTCTAACAAAAATCGTTGCGTTTCAGGCTTGGCATAGATGCGGTCCAATCGACTACACCCTTTACCAGCTCGGTAGTAACTAAACCTTTTCTCTGTACCATTACGGTCACGCCATACGTCAGAAAAACATTCATTTTGTAGTTCATCAAAAACTGAATTTAGTTTTCGGTCGCCATCCGTTAGGACGCCTGTACGTCTATCTAATAGTGGTTCTACTACACCATTCCAGTCTCCAATCAGTATCAAGTTTTCCAAATTTTCAATACGACTTAAAAACTGTTCGGCCCAAACGTCTAGGCCGTTCAGGTGTGAGGCATACACGTTCCAAAGCTCAAATTTAGAATTTCCATACTCAAAACAAAGAGACTGCACCGTGCAGTCGAGAACAGCTGTACAGCTCAATAACTTGACGGTCTGATCTTTTACAAAGAAGGCAGTACCTTCTGAATTTACAGCACCATTATTCCAAAATATTTTGCCCAAATAGGCACGTTCAATTTTTGCTTTCAGTTCTGGAGACGGATTATGAATTTCTTGTAGAGCAATTATGTCATAACAGGGGGGACCCAACCACGACAAATCTCGAAATATGTGCCGGGCCACTTCCGGTGACCCACATTCAAACGGTTGCCATTCGCCCAATTCTCAAGCTATCGACAAGCGGCTTGATGCATTCTGTAGCTGAGACAATGGGCTTTATAACAGTGTGCCCCGGTTTAGTATATCCCATTTTTTGACGAAAATGTTTAGCGTTTTTCGCGGTTGAAAGTGATTCAAAAAATTGCTCATTATCTAACGGTCATAACTTTTGACCACAAAGAGCTAGCCATATACTGATCACACAACATGAAAGAGCTCGTCGAGTACAATATTATAGATGCCAACAGAGTCCAGATTAATCGATTCTAGCCTGAGTAGTAGCGTGCCAAACATGATCATAATTTTTGGGCTCAATTTTCGCATTTGTCGTGCTTTCCAAGACCACTGGCAGCAAAGCAGTCTTCTAATTGAGTCGTGAGGCCCATCAATCGAAGCGTCTTGGTGCGCTGAATTCAAATAGCATACTCAAACCTAAATTGGAGGCTTCGTATCTATGTTACTGACCGAAGTTATAAACGACTATTTCATACCCTTCCAGAGCCTAATGTTTGCAGCCATTTTTTCACAAATAGAACATCGAAATTCCAAATTCTGAACGAACATTCTGATGTAGAACGGTGAGACGAATCGATTGGTGTGAGAAACGTCTTTCTACGACCAGGTTTTCCCGGTGGACAGTAGACATGAATGAATGTCGCTCTGATTTACGCTACAAAAATGGCCTGTTTAGTAGGGAATTCATGGTCTTGCTCATCATCCGGTGATCCCACATGATCGCTGAGCTACCAATCGATGCACAACGGTCTGTTGAACTCGAAAATCGCGGCTGCATCGCTCTTTTAACCATTGCCATCACTGTATAAGTGGAAATATAGGAGTGGTCAGATTTTCACCTTTGTCTTCTCACATTCTGAGTTAATTCTGGACGAAATAACGGCCGAAAATTAAACTTCTGAACCAACATTCTAATGCAGAATGGCTAGACGAATCGATTGCTATGCAAAACATCCTTCCACGACCACGTTTTCCCAGTGAACAGTGGAGATTTTTGCGCGAGATCCCGATTTTAACTTGGAAACTGCTGTTCTTTATGGAATTTCAGCTATAGCACTGCCACGCGAGACATGAGATGCAAACTATTAGTTTAGTGGAAAGGAAACCAATCGATATGCAATGGTCAACTGAGTTCGAAAATTTCAGTGCATTGCTCTTTGGTCTATAAGTCATGCATCCATTGAAAATTTTGTTATTTTATATTTGCTTTCATAGCTGTAGAGACAGGGACTACAAAAGTAACAGGTTATATTAGGTATCGAGATAGCTTATAAACCTTGAAGTTGTTGGTGAAACTTGTCAACTTGCTCTGTAACTTGTCTAGCGCTTTTCTTTGCAGCATAGTCAAGACACGATTCCAGCTCCACGATTGGTTTGAACTGCTCCGCTAGCTGACTTGCAACCTTGCATAAAGATGTGGCGTTTCCTTCCTGGATTTTGTCCATAAACGTGTCATAGGAACGCTTTTCCTTCGCACACTGCACAAAGTTGGTAAGGTATGTTGAGAGATTTTGAGCAAAAGATGGATCCAGATGCACAGCAAATACAGTTGTGCCAACCAGTGTCCAGCTGATTTACAAGCAGGAAGAAGAATCGAATGCCTCCATTTCAGCTGTGAGCTGCACATAGTGCTGCCATGGCAATCTCTGTGCTGGTTTTGCTTTTCCATTACCTGCTAGGAATGGGCTCTTGATGCTTACTGGAATGCTTTCCTTCTTCGATTTATCGTGACTTGAAAGGAACCCATTCGGTGATGCAATCAGATCAGGTGATGCTGGTAATGCACCAACTTCTCTGAATAGCACGTTTTCGGTTGGCAATCCAATTGGATTGAGAACAGTGCTGCAGTAAAGTAAGAACAGCTCTGTGCTCATCAGCTCTGCTCCAATTCTCTGCTAAGTCAGAATGGTGTTGTGGGAACTCACGTTCATGCATTTCCAGCAGTGTGTTTTCCCCACAGTGGAATCTAACAAGTTCACAGTTACATGTCTTTAAAGACAAAAAATGTATTACGTATCGAACAATTTCCGCAGGTCACCACTCTTTTTTGTTGGCCGGTTATGTGGCGTCAGCTCTACAAGTGATTTGTATGCAGTGTTTACATCATGAGAGTAGTGGAATTTTCGAACTCAGTTGACCGTTGCATATCGATCGGTACCACTAAACTAGTAATGTGCATCTCGCGTCTCGCGTGGCAGTGCTATAGCTGAAATTCCATAGAAAACAGGCATACATGCAACAGGTCATCCGCCGATGGGGGGAGGGGGGGGGTTGGGGGGGGTCTGGCGCCGGCCGGGGGGGGGGTCTGAGCCAAAATTTTGGGGGGAGGGGGGTGGGCACTAAAAAACGCTCAAAAATCGAAACAAATAGCAATTTTTGGCTAAAAAAATTTTTGGCTAAAAATTGCCAAAAATCGCTAATTTGGGCTGAAATACTGCTAAAAAGTGCTGTTTTGCAGGCGATTTTGGCACTTTTTGTGTGTGAAATTGTAAACAAGTGCAAAAATTTGCTCGAAAATTTACTTGCCAGAAAAATCGGAGGGGGGGGGGTCGGCGAAATCGTCTTGGGGGGGGGTCCCCCATATGGGGGGGTCTGGCCTAAGTCGGGTGGGGGCAGACCCCCCAGACCCCCCTGTTACATGTATGGAAAACAGGAGTTTGCACGTTAAAATCAGGCTCTCGCGCAAAAATCTCCACTGTTCAACAGGAAAACGTGTTCGTGAAAGGATGTTTTGCACAGCAATTGATTCATCTAGCCGTTCTGCATCAGAATGTTGGTTCAGAATTTTAATTTTCACCGTTATTTCGTCCAGAATTGACTCAGAATGTCAGAAGACAAAGGTGAAAATCTGACCACTCCTATATTTCCACTTGTTCAGTGATGGCAATGGTTAAAAGAGCGATGCAGCCGCGATTTTCGAGTTCAACAGACCGCTGTGCATCGATTGGTAGCTCAGCGATCCGTCTGGGATCACCGGATGATGAGTAAGACCATGAATTCCCTACTAAACAGGCCATTTTTGTAGCGTAAATCAGAGCGACATTCATTCATGTCTACTGTCCACCGGGAAAACGTGGTCGTAGAAAGACATTTCTCACACCAATCGATTCGTCTCGCCGTTCTACATCAGAATGTTCGTTCAGAAGTTTAATTTTCGACCGTTATTTCGTCCAGAATTAACTCAGAATGTGAGAAGACAAAGGTGAAAATCCGACCACTCCTATATTTCCACTTGTACAGTGATGGCAATGGCTAAAAGAGCGATGCAGCCGCGATTTTCGAGTTCAACAGACCGTTGTGCATCGATTGGTAGCTCAGCGATCCATCTGGGATCACCGGATGATGAGCAAGACCATGAATTCCCTACTAAATAGGCCATTTTTGTAGCGTAAATCAGAGCGACATTCATTCATGTCTACTGTCCACTGGGAAAACGTGGTCGTAGAAAGACGTTTCTCACACCAATCGATTTGTCTCACCGTTCTACATCAGAATGTTCGTTCAGAATTTGGAATTTCGATGTTCTATTTGTGAAAAAATGGCTGCAAACATTAGGCTCTGGAAGGGTATGAAATAGTCGTTTATAACTTCGGTCAGTAACATAGACACGAAGCCTCCAATTTAGGTTTGAGTATGCTTTTTGAACTCAGCGCACCAAGACGCTTCGATTGATGGGCCTCACGACTCAATTAGAACACTGCTTCGCTGCCAGTGGTCTTGGAAAGCATGACAAATGCGAAAATTGAGCCCAAAAATTATGATCATGTTTGGCACGCTACTACTCAGGCTAGAATCGATTAATCTGGACTCTAATGGCATCTATAATATTGTACTCGACGAGCTCTTTCATGTGGTGTGATCGGTATATGGCTAGCTCTTTGTGGTCAAAAGTTATGACCGTTTAAATAATGAGCAATTTTTTGAATCACTTTCAACCGCGAAAAACGCTAAACGTTTTCGTCAAAAATTGGGGTATACTAAACCGGGGCACACTGTTAGAAAGCCCATTATCTCAGCTACACAATGCATCAAGCCGCTTGTCGATAGCCTGAGAATTGGGCGAATTGCAACCGTTTGAATGCGGGTCACCGGAAGTGGCCTGGCACATATTTCGAGATTTGTCGTGGTTGGGTCCCCCCTGGGCCATACCTACATTTACGATCAAATGCATGACCTGTCAGGCCGTTCACATTATAAGAGGCAATCTTTAGAAAGACCATAATACTTAGCGCGGTTTTTGCGGCTTCCCTGAATTTTTCGTTTCCTTCTCCTGCCTCGCACCCTTTTCACTCACCAATGAGTTACTTCGACCTCTGTTTGAGGACACAGAGTTACTTCTGGTAATCGGTTTTTTCTTCTGCTGTGCAGCAGGTTTGGTTCTCTTGGCAGGAGGGTGTACACTGCTCAGTCCACGTTTACGTACAGCCGATTCAGGCTCATCTACATCCACCAACTCGTCGGCCTCCTCGGCAGAGGACGCAGACAGCGTTTGGTCAATCACGTGCTCAGGATCTTTATCTGGTCCCAACAACATTTGCTCAGAGTCGGCTACAGTACTAGATCTAGGCGCCTCTGTAGTCAACACGCCATCTACAGGAGCGGGCTCAACAAACATGCTATGGTCTATCTGACTTACGGAACTGTGTGGGCTGAGCGCCGGAAATTCCTCGTTGTCGAACAACTGTATCCCTGGGCAGGTCCACGAAGTGTGCCCTTCCTTTCCACATTTGCCACACGGTGCTTTGCACTCACGTACAAAGTGTCTGTTTTTTTGACAGTTGAAACATTTTAGACTCTCTTTTTGGCCTTCATACTTTGCGAAACATTTACAACCAGCAACGTACAGTACTCTGGGAATTACTTTGGCCGGTTGGCCCTGGAAAAACACATGACGTATTCCGTTCTCAATTCCAGACAGTTCTGGCGGGTCAGAGTATTTGCAACGATAGACGTGTTTCGCGTTGCCAAATTGACTCATTTTAATCAGCAAATCATCATCAGCAATTTGCGCGCCTAAGCCAAACACGGAAACTCGCAAGGAATTCTCGCGTGCCTTTTGCTTTTCTGCCTCAATCATAGACCAGATGGCCCCAATTGCGTCGCAGGGCTCAAACACTGCGCGCTTCTCGACGTCAGCCGCCGCGCACTCTACCTCTATGCAATCGATCGATTGCAACGCACTCAACACACTGCACTTTAGCGCATGGCTCTTGGCCACTAGCAAGAAACCGGGCAACTCGCCCCACGTCTGCACACTTTGCAGCACATCAGACAAAGGTAACATCCAAGTTGCTAGCCATCTCAGACGTACGGACTCAGACAGACTAAGAGAGGGCAACTCTGACAAACTGATAAAGGGCACAAAGACCCTTTGTTAATAATAAACATCTTTAGGGTCACTCCAATCAGGGATGTGAGGTGGGAAAAAAACACCGGAAAAAAACTGTTTTTTTCCGGAAAAAAACCGGTTTTTTTCCTAAGGGTCGGAAAAAAACATAAATCGCGGAAAAAAACTCAAGCTAAAAATAGCTAATTTACGTCATTTTTCGTTTACAAAATGGACTTTTGCTATGTATAATAGGCGATACTGACTCAAAACTGTTAGAAAAACAACAAAAAAGACCAAATTTGGCATGAAAAAACAAAAATGCAAACTGCTGTAAGAAAATTTGCATATAGCGTTATTTATGGAACCTGTCAGGCACTGTTTCATGCCTATTTTGTGATTTATATCAATGTAACACGTGTATTTCTGGTCTAACAAGACTGAGAAAGGCGCTAGAAAGCCTTAGAATCATAAAATCAGGCTAGGATATCGAGAACTTGAGCTGGAGTTTTTTTCCGCGATTTAGGAAAAAAACCGGAAAAAAACCGGAAAAAAACTGGAAAAAAACAGGCCGAGGTTTTTTTCGGAAAAATATACAACCCTGACTCCAATTATAACCACAGGTCCTGTTAAAGACACACAGTGGAAGAGCAAATTAACCTACGGTACATTGTAGTATGCAGGGGTCCATCTAATCAACTCGCGCGGAGCCTAAAGCGGTTAGGCTCCGGCCGAGTACTTGGGCGCAGCCTAGCTGGGTTAGGCACAGCCCAAGTACTCCGGCGGAGCCATTAACATACACATTCAATAATGTTTTGTGTATATTTCTGTCTGTGTATTGTGCTGAAAATGCAATTTTTTCGTTGTTTTTAAGCCAGAGGTGCCAGAAAATCAAATATCTCAATGTCCGATGCTTGAAAACAAGGATAGATTTGAAGTTGAGACATTTTCGGCTATTTTTAGGCTTTATGAGGGAATAGAATTACAAAATTGTAGGCAGCCCTGTTTGTGTGTGTGGTAATGTGTATCGGAATTTTCAATGTGCATCGGTGTATACACACTGAAACAACAATGTGATTTTTTATGTATGGTAAGCAACAATAACTGTGTTGTGTTTACTTTACTGCTGCACTGTGGTGGTACCATAGTATTTCACTGCATTGCTGTGGTGTTATACATAGATGTACTTGTGGACAATGTGCTATTTAGTTTACTCTGAAGAGTTACAGTGTATATTGTGGTTGTGTACTAAAATTCTAAACTTGTATGCTCAATCCACTGAACTGTCTTGTCAGTCCACATCCTGACAAGTGGCGAGGTACTGTAGATAGAGGAGTTTACAGAATTGCCAGTACCACCAGACTGGCAGAAGTATAAATCCTTTACGCCATCATCATGTAATCTGTTCCCAGCGCCGTGTTGATTACCAACAAGCATTTCCCTCGGAGCACTAATTAAGTTGATTAGAATTCAAAATCGGGACAGCTAAGTGGGTGTCCAGTTCTGCCTCAGCACAGAACCTTACACTTAGCTGAGCTGAGTCGATTAATTGATGTAGTTTTTGTGTTTGACTGACGTAACGCGGCAGGCTTCCGAGAGACAGATCAGCTTTCGAAGCTAATGAGCTCTTAGCTTCCACCATGAACGCTACCGCCGACAGCTCAGACCTAGACTTTTTTTCTTATTTTGCTCTGATCTGCGCAGTTCTAATGACCTCAATCTGTATGATTGGCATCTTTGGAAACTCCCTGTCGCTCTACATTTTTCTACAGGCCCATTTTCGGGTGCTTTCCATCAATTTACTGTTGGCAGCGTTGAGCATTGCCGACCTGTGTTTGTCTTTAATAGCAATCCCGGTTTTTGCCTCTGCTGCCCTGACCAGCGTTTTCCAAAGTTGGCAGCAATTGGCCGATCTGCACACTTTTGCCACTGTTTATTTGTACCCAGTGGCTTCTATGCTACATTGTTCTTCTGTTTGGCTGTTGGTTGCTGTTACAATTGAGCGATGGTTTGCTGTTTGTAAGCCATTCAAGGTCACAACTCAGAGGTAACACAGATGCGCATACGTGCGCTCAATTCTCCCCCTAGCTCAAACCAGCCACCCCCTTTGGCATACAGTACATGTACATAAACCCGCTCGAAGCGAATAGAAAGGAGCATTATGTTTTTTGCCACAAGCGTTGGAGTAACCCAGTGCTCACTTTGTGAGAGAGCTCCCTACCGAATAGACTAACTAACTAACTAACTAACTAACTAACTAACTAACTAACTAACTAACTAACTAACTAACTAACTAACTAACTAACTAACTAACTAACTAACTAACTAACTAACTAACTAACTAACTAACTAACTAACTAACTAACTAACTAACTAACTAACTAACTAACTAACTAACTAACTAACTAACTAACTAACTAACTAACTAACTAACTAACTAACTAACTAACTAACTAACTAACTAACTAACTAACTAACTAACTAACTAACTAACTAACTAACTAACTAACTAACTAACTAACTAACTAACTAACTAACTAACTAACTAACTAACTAACTAACTAACTAACTAACTAACTAACTAACTAACTAACTAACTAACTAACTAACTAACTAACTAACTAACTAACTAACTAACTAACTAACTAACTAACTAACTAACTAACTAACTAACTAACTAACTAACTAACTAACTAACTAACTAACTAACTAACTAACTAACTAACTAACTAACTAACTAACTAACTAACTAACTAACTAACTAACTAATGTTTTTACTTAGTAAATTAAGTAAATTCAAGCGGCACAACACTGATCCTATCCAAATGCTATCATTCCTAATGCTTTTAACGCCTTCTTATGTCTTTTCAGACCAAAAATAAACCTGTTTTACAGATACAAATGGGGAAACAGGCATGAAACACAGCTGAGGTGGTCCCGTTAGTGCGCTATATGCAATTTTGTAATTCCGATCTTTTGTAAAATAATGCCAAGTTTAGTGTTTTCTGTTGTTTTTATGACAGTTGTGAAACAGTTTGGCTTATTACACAACAAAAAAGACCATTCTTTCACTAAAAATGACCAAAAATTACTATTTATAGCTTGTGTTTTTCTTTTTTTTTACCGTAAGGGTTGGAACACACAACCGGAAAAAAGACACCTCACATCCTTGGGTACCACTACCTTCAGGGTAAAAGAATCATTCAAGTGCAGGTCCAATCTGGAGCGACCTTTTCTTTTGGCTAAGCGGACAAAATCCCCAAAAGCCCTGTGACACGAATGATGGACTTATTTTGACTTCAGAAAGCACACAGTTCCCCTGACCTCAGCGATTTTGGCCGCCTCAGTATTCTACAACCTAGTGCGGTTCAAGGAGTTCGGCATCACAGACGAGTCCTACGAACCAAAACTGATTCTGCGCAAGAACCGCACCTACCTACTGCTCTACGCTACCGTCAGTAGTCTGTTGGTGCTGTATGTACTGCCCCTTGGAGCCATGTTCTACTTCAACATCAGTGTAGCCATGGAAGTGTCCAGATCACGATGCAGACGCAGAACCATGACCGATTCACAGAGGAACGACCACAACACTGCTCATATGTTGTCTTGGGTGGTCTTTGGTAAGCTCTTCATCTTCATCACACATACATCCTCTATGACAGTCAGGCGCTTAACGCCGTTTATGGTACCGACACCATATTGAGGTGGCGGTACCATATATGGTACCGGTACCTAGGGTAGTGGTACCATATATGGTACCTGCACCATATATGGTACCACCATAGGCCCCGAACGTGGGGGTGCCGTATATGGTGCCGGTACCATATATGGTACCACCACAGGCACCGAACGTGGGGGTGCCGTATATGGTGCCGGTACCATATATGCATACATGTACTAGGGGGGTTTGGGGGGTTACCCCCCTGCTGGAAAGGCCAACCCCCCCTCACCCCCCCTCACCCCCCCCCCCGAGACAGGTTAAGGGACCCCTCCCCCGACCAAAAAATACAAGTACTAGTAGTGGCTCCAGTATTAGCAAACTGGGTCCGAAATCACTAATTTTTAGCCTAAAATTCACTTGAAAAGCCTTTGGAAACCGAATTTCGCGTTTCCACTGCTGATATTTAAGAAAAATCGGTGTTTTTGGAAGCTCTTTTTGTCATTTTTTGCTTGTTTTTAGCTTTAAAACGCTATTTGGCAGCTTAAAATAGCGATTTTTAGCGTCCTTACTGAAAAAACGTGCTAAAAACGCATTTCTAGGCGTTTCGGAGCTTTTTGAAATTTGGGACCCCCCACCTGGGCGAAACCACCCCTCGACCCCCCACCTGGGGGAAACCCCCCCCCCCTACCCCCCTCCCCCCAGGTCGGCCCGGAGCTGTTACATGTATGCATATATGGTACCACCACAGGCACCGAACGTGGGGGTGCCGTATATGGTGCCGGTACCATATATGGTACCACCACAGGCACCGAACGTGGGAGTACCATACATGGCACTAGGACCATATATGGTGTTGGTACCATAAACGGCGTTAGTGCCTGACTGTATGATTGAGGGAGGTTGTTTTGTTTCAGTGTTTATTTTCTGCTACACCCCTTCGTTTGTACTGAACATCTTGGAAACCCTTCAGCCCGCCCTATTCCACCAGGAGATCGGCTTCGCCCTCAGTGACGTCATCAACACCCTGGTACTGACCAATTCAGCTAGCAGCTTCATCTTTTACTACCGGTTCTGCACACGCTTTCGCCTCAACACCAAGATGTTCTTTGCCCGCTGCTGCTGTCCAAGAGTCTACGAGGATCTGCTGCATGTCAGTTTACAGAATGATCGACTGTTCTCGGTATTCCGTAAGAAGTCTTCTGTCACTGCACTGGACACCACTGGACAAGGGTCTAGTGAGTCCCGACGTTACAGGAAAAAGAGTTCAAAAGCGGTGAGGAAGATGTCCCATCCACTGATGGCCAGAACGAGGCTGTATCAAGCGAAGAAACATTCTTATCCTATACTGCAGCGAAAGAGATATTCGGCACAGGAAATGGAGACTGGTAGGAACAGAAGAACTAGAAGGGTTCCCAGACAGATTAGCTGGAACATTCCTGATAGAATCTCTTTTGAATCGGATGAATGATGGCCACTGTGGCTTAAGTTACTGTTGTTTGTGTATACAGTACACATTTACCATACACAAAAATGCACATTATCAAAATCAGGCCTAAACATACATGTACTAGGGGGGGGTTTGGGGGGTTACCCCCTTGCTGGAAAGGCCAACCCCTCTCACCCCCCGCCCCAAGGCACGTTAAGGGACCCCCAGACCAAAAATACAAGTACTAGTAGTGGCTCCAGTATTAACAAACTGGGTCAGAAATCACTAATTTTTAGGCTAAAATTCACTTGTAAAGCCTTTGGAAACCGAATTTGACGCTTCCACTGCTGATATTTAAGAGAAATCGGTGTTTTTGGAAGCCCTTTTTGTCATTTTTTGCTTGTTTTTAGCTCTAAAACGCTATTTGGCAGTTTAAAATAGCGATTTTTAGCGTCCTTACTGAAAAAAGCGTGCTAAAAACGCATTTCCAGGCGTTTTGGAGCTTTTTGAAATTCTGGACCCTCCTCTGGGCGAAACCTCCCTCGACCCCCCACCAGAGGAAACCCCCCTTATGGGCCTAAATTAAAGTTTTGAAAATTTGGTCTGAATTTCAAAATTAAAACCTAAAATTATTCCATGCCGCTGTCATGTAGGAAATTAGAATAGTGCTGTGCTGTGATGTGATGCAGTGCGTAGGTTTGGATGACTAAGGAGCAATTACTGCTTTATGGGCGCACCTACTACAGCACTCTAGGAGTCGCGGCTAAGCGTGGCAACGGTCGATAGCTAATTCACCTTTTGCAAGCTTGCTCAGCTAACTACAGATGGCGTATCTGACCAACTCCGGGTGATTGGCCAATAGGAAGCATGCGTGCGGGCAAATAGAGAAGCGTGTAAGAAGAGGATAATCAGTTTGTTACTAACAGCTATCTGGGAAGTATGGGTTGCAAGCGAGGGCTTACAGTAGGCGTTGGCGATGAGCGGCGCACTTACCTTAGCGCGTGTGGCTTGACTCTGGAAGGAGGGAGAAGAAGACGGCAGGCCATGGCTGTGGCTGATGTGGCCACTGGAGTCAGTGAGGCCGGCTCCCATTTTTGGACCGTTTGGCTTGGAAAGAGTTGATCGGGAGAGATTGAATAGGAACTGACTGAGGTGCACTCTGCTTAGATAGCGACTGGGCCATTCAGTAAAGGAAGGCGAGTTTTCTACCACCTCTCCTTGCACTGGCTGCTTATTTGGTGCCATTTATCACACCACACACAAAACAAAAGGAATACATGAATGCATATCAGAGCATTAATCACATTCATTTGGTGTTATTATAACATGTTATTATAAGTCATTGGCATTCTATGAAAACGTATGACATCTCTACCATAGTATGTGCAAACTATACTTAGGGTATAGCTCCACCAAGGGTACCTACAAATGCGCCAAATTTAAACGAAAGAAATTATATGACAACGCCAAGTTGCATGCCTGTTTAGTTTTGTTTCGTAGCTCGAAAACCCGTTTAGTTAATGTTTCAAAATTGCGGACGTCGTTTAAAAGCGATCGGAAAGTTGGTCTCGGTCGGCCAGGTGGTGCTGGCTCCAAAGCGAAGCCAAGTGTTGGCCGTTGCTCCTGTTTGGGGTTCAGGAGGGCCTGGTCTCTGGTGGCCAGGTTGCGTCCCCCGGTAGAGCTGTGCAAAATGGACAGTGCGCTAGTCGGGCTGCTTTCCGCGCAGGACTGTGGGGCCAGATTCAGCTGCTCTCTGCTTTCCCTGACATCACCTGCTTTTTGCTTTTTTTGCAGAAATCGAACCGGCCAGTATGGCAAACCTGCTTGCACTGTGCATGCAAACAGAGATTAAACCGGCTGAAGAACTTTAAACCCAAATTTGACAATATGCAGGGTGTGAAAAAGAACAACCAAGTCGATTTTTTACAGCAGCAACTGCAAATCTCAACCAATTTGAATGAATCTTTTTTGCTTTTTTGCCACATAAACTGCTCAAAATCGATTACTGCGACTCCCCATGAACATCAACCCTATCGTCAACACTTTCCTGTTTATCTTTGGGTCGCAAGGGATTTAGAAGAGGATTCTGGATCTGGCGCTGTTCAAATGCGATGCAATTAGTGAAGGGGTGCCCGATCGAAAAGCTCAACTTCAGGAATCTCTTTGAAGTACTGTAGTTTTGATCGGAGGATGATTAATGAGTCTAATCCGGTGCCCTATCAGCAGCGGTCTATTGCCTCAATTTAGAACTAGATGCGACCACCTACACAAAGCTGGATGAGAACGTTGCCGATGTTAGTTAGAAACTGCAGCCGATCTCTCCCTAGAAGAAACTTAGTGTGTTTACTCCGAAGGGCAATGTTCTTCGTAATTAAAAGCTAACGCCAATGATTCCCCTGGGATCTGCTGGAAATCTATGCTAATAGGGCAGGCGCTATACGCTTTTTGTTTTGAGCAGACACCGAAAAACTAGGCTCGCTGGGGTGTCCTTTTACATAGCCGCATTGGATTAACGCTCCTTATTTGGCGCTAGTGCTGTACAGTTCAAAAGACGGCTTATTTTAGCTAGCTTCATTTTAGCATGTAAAATACAACTTTGAACTTGTTATTGTCTTTTACCTTACCTGACGCTGTGATTTGCGTAAGTCGATCGCTAGTCCAATTTCTTCACCCTAATAACGAAGCGCGACGAGCTTCATAAAGATTTATTAGGGGTTTCCGCGCAGAGACTTATTCATTTTTGAGACCTGCTTGAGCAAGGAAAGGTAAGCGTAAACATACATTGTATCAGTCAGGCCCTTATAATGTAACGCCGTTTATGGCACCGGTACCTGGGCTAGTGGCACCATAAGGTACCACCACGTTTGGGGCTTGTGGTGGTACCATATAAAGGTACCGGCAATATATATGGTACCCCTACCTTCGCATTGGTACCGGTACCATATATCTACCATATACGTATGGTGTTGGTACCATAAACGGCGTTAAGTGCCTGTATATATCGTGCAGATATGTCTAGCCATTCGACGTCTATGTACGTAGATCGAAATTGAAGATACGTAGATCAGTATCAAAATCACTACCAAAGATGTACTATTATGTCAAAGATCAAGCGCATCAAATTCAAACCGTTGATAAGTATTGAAAGATACTCACTAAAATTGACCAGTCGCGCCTGTTTTCTCTTCAGTACATAAAAAAGAATGATAAAGCAGCGAACGTTTTTCCCTATTACGATTGATTTAGATATCGCAGTATTTGCGATTGTTATGTAATCTGAAATTTATGGACAGGGATGCCTACCAAATTCAAAGTTTGAATTTGATATGGTACGGTATAGTATAAAGTTTGCGATTTGAATTCGATATGGTATGGTATAGTACTAACTACTAGCCAATTCAGTTTGAAATTGGTTGGTATGATTTTGGTATGGATTTGGTACAGTAGTGGTAGTTTGCTGTGATAATGTCATAGAAGCCTTCGGAAATTATGCTCAATCCACCTTTGATTAGTTTTTCGAATCAAAACATGCAGAAAGGATTGGGAATATACAGGGTGTGTCAAAAAAAACAACCCAGCAGAATTTTTGCTGTAGCAACCGCAAATCTCAACCGATTTGAATGAATCCTCTTTAAATTAAAGATAAATAAATTCTTGAAAGACTGGTGAAGGCCCTATTAAAATGCGATGCTTAGTTCCTGAGATATTTTCCTTCAAACTCAAAACAGAGATTTTGGCAGTGAACAACAGCGATTCCGTTCCACTTCACAACAAAACGGATTCCTACTGCTGAGGGGCAACAAGACTTTTACAAATGAAGTAACCAAGCATGTGTGGCACCAGAAAAACCTCGTTACGTTAGCCCTGAGCAGTAGGAATCGGTTTTATTATGAAGTGCAACAGAATAATAAAAATCGCTCTTGTTCATAGCCAAAATCTGTTTTGACTTTGAGTGCAAATATCTCAGGAACCAAGCATCATATCTTAATAAAAGCTTCACCAAACTTTCAAGAATTAATTTATCTTTCATATAAAATAGGACTCACTGAAATCGGTTGAGATTTGCGGCTGCTACAGTAAAAAATCTGCTGGGTTGTTTTAATCTCTGTTGTGCACTGCCAAAATCTCTGTTTTGATTTTGAAAGCAATTATCTCAGGAACTAAGCAACGCATCTTAATAAAAGCTACACCAGTCGTTCAAGAATTTATTTATCTTTAATTTAAAGCAGGATTCATTCAAATCAGTTGAGATTTGCGGCTGCTACAGCAAAAAATCTGCTGGGTTGTTTTTTTTGACACACCCTGTATTTTGACGCATTTGAAAAGTGATATAAATATAGCCAACAAGCTAGCACTAAAATGAAAAGGCCTTACCAATATCATAAGTCTAGTACTAAAATAATCTGGTAAAGGCGTTTGATTTTGATATGGTATGGTATAGTATGGAAGGAGCTGTTTTGAATTTGGTTTGGTATGGTACTATTAGTACTAAATTCAAAGATTGATTTTATTCCTACGTAGTGCAACTTTGGTATTGTAGGCGTCCCTGTTTATAGATGTGATTTCACTTGTGCGGCAAATTTTGAAATTTTAAAGCTGTTATACAACAGGGAAAATTCTATTCGTCTAGCAATTTTTTGCGCAGAAAAACATCTGGAAAGGAAAGTTCGGCCGACGCGCTAAAACATTGCTTTCACTCTTTGTTTATTCACGGTTCTAGCAAGGCAAAATCGATAAGAGAATATTCTATTTATTATGTAAATGGCGCGCTTTCTATGTACTCTTTTATGTCGTCCAAAAGTTAAAAAGCTAAGCGTTGAACTGAACTGAGCTTTGTTACCAATAACAGGCTGGAATCAATACTGATTGAACCGAAATTATAGAAATAGTATGATCAACTAAACTACACGTACTTGTCATAAATCAATAATTAGCTCAAAATAGCACACAGATGTTTTCCTCTTTGGTTGCTCACAAGGTGGTCGTTTTAATAATGCCGCGCTTTTATTCTGTTTGCCAATTAAACGAACAAAGCCGATGCAGGACTACGGATTTAATTTGAGCTCCTATTTCAGTGTTAGCAGGCGAGAATGTTGGACCCAAGTTTGTGCAGCAGAAACTGCGCCACTGGCTCGGACACCCACCTAAAACCGGCTCTCTATGTACTCTACGTGCTACAGGGAACACTGTTTGCCATAGCTAATATGCTAATTATTGCCACCATTTTCAAACACCCCACCTATAGAAGGAGAAAGGAATATTGGATCATTGCCGCACTAGTTTTCGCAGATGTCATCCACGAAATTGGAATTTTAATTGGTGGAATTTACAGGTGAAGTCAGTTATCTATTTATACTGTATTCAAACGATTTTACATATTAGTAGATCAGTTTATTTCGCCCAAACACAGAACAAGAACGCAATACAAATGTTGGTCTTACATTGCCGAAGTTAGGTGAAACATAGACAGGCTACTAATTTTTTTTGTAAACAGACTAAGAGAATTTGAATTGACAACTTCACCAGGTAATTTATTCCATAGCCGGAATAACTACAACATTGAAACGAACAAACGAACGAACGAACGAACGAACGAACGAACGAACGAACGAACGAACAAACGAACGAACGAACGAACGAACGAACGAACGAACGAACGAACGAACGAACGAACGAACGAACGAACGAACGAACGAACGAACGAACGAACGAACGAACGAACGAACGAACGAACGAACGAACGAACGAACGAACGAACGGCAGACCGACCGACCGACCGACCGTCAACAAACAAACAAACAGACAAATGAATGAATGAATCAATGAATGAATGAACAAAAGAACGAATGAACAAATGAGCAGACAAATAAATTAATCATTTATTATTATTATTAATTGATGTCTTATTAGTTTACTGTAGACAAACAATTTTAGTTCTGAAAATGGCCAAACCTTATAAACCAATAATAATGCATACTTTCCAGAATAATAGTGATCTACCAAGAGCAGGCTTCACAGTGCACAACGTCCTGGGGGTGCATGTTGCTGCCTCAGAGCCTAATCTGGAGCATCAGTTTCCCTCTGGTCTATTTCATGCTGCTGGCCGTTTCGTTTGACCGTTTCCTCTGCGTCTACAAGCCCATCTACTACCGACTGCTCAGCACAGACTACAGTATCCGTGTAACATTAGTGGTTTACATACTGGCTGCCCTGGCCGCCGCCCTAACCGTTCTAATTTCCTACCACTCCTCTCTTGCACAGAGCTGCCCTAATGTGGAACAAATCTGTCTGTTCGACCATTCGATCGGCAACCACCTTTCCTTCTATGCTTCAACCGGCTTACAGATATTCTGTAGTACCGCCAGTGCGTTGTTGTACGCGTTTATACCATTGGTCTACAAACGACAGATAGTCACTCTTGGGGAATTGGGGGAGGCTGCTGCTATCCACCAACTGAAATCTCAGAAGAGACTCTTGGTCACGCTGGGTATTAGCAGTTTCATCACCTTTGTGCTGATGGCTTTGCCTGGAGTGGCAAGACTTGTGGCCTACCACAGCTCCTACGAAGCGTTTCCGTGGGCCGGACTCACTATGAACATAAATCCCATAGTCAACACGTTTCTTTTCATCTTTCGTCATCGGGGATTCCGAGAGGGATTCATGGCCGTTCTGAAGTGCACCGAAATGCCAGGCAGACGATTGACTTCTAGAACTCCAACTTCAGCGTCGCTGAAATCTGAAGGCAGAATCGGGAGTCTACTGAAGAAAAGGAGAAGTACAGCCTGCGCGGCTTTATTGCCCAGCTATAATCTTTCGCTGAAGAGACTTGGACAATTGGCTAAGTTGGCTGAAGATTGTCCACAGAGTCCTCTGTGAATTGCTCTTGTACATTGTTGTGCTCAGTACATTGATATTGTCTCAGTAAACTTATCAAGCACTCAAGGGTTAACAACAGTTTCTGAAAATACAACTTCTCTTGTTCAATAAATCAATGATTGCGCCCAAGTGATAGCTTTGCTTCCTCAATGTAGCGAATTGACATTTGTGACACCACAGCGTAAGTTGTCATATCATAACTCTTTTTATATAAACACGATACTTTCAAAAATATGACTATCAAATGTGTTATTTTATGGAAAATCGAATAGGTATTATTATAGGTGCCGACATTTGACCACCATATGAGATTAATATTTTAGTCGTTTCAAGTAAATCAATATTACAGACTGCCAATAATCAATAATACAAAATTTTAAGCCGATTTTCAAAAAAGTTCCGATTCCGAAAAAGTTCCGATTCGGAACTGTACTTCAGTTCCGATTCTGATTCCGATTCCGATTCCGATCGGACCCAAAAATCCGGTTCTGGTCGTTCCCTAATTACAGTGAGAGGCAAACTTGTTAAGCAAAGTGAATTTCTATTTACTCAGATAAAACAAGATACGTTCGAACCAAAGTCAAGTCCAACGAATCAATAAATTGGCGCTAACTATATTGCATGAATCGTCAATTTTTTGCCCACTAGCTGTTAAACGCCCATTATCCAGTATCCTAGCACTCACTGCACCCAGCTGCTTAGTTCTCGGCGGTGCCCTTTTAGGGCTTTTTTTTCCGCACCTCGTGTACTGCCTAGGGTCCTAATTTGGCTCGGTTTTGCCAATTATCTAACCACGTGGCTATGAGAAATAGCCCAGCCTTGCGCAGCTCATTGATTAATAGTGATACTTGCTATCTGGCCATGATTTTTGCCAACTCCTGCCGACAGGACTGCGCTACCGGCTATGACAGCCACTTAAAGCCACTGCTATACGTATTCTACGCCCTACAAGGAGTGGCATTTGGGGCCGCTAATTTGCTGATAATAGCCACCATTTTCAAACACCCCACTTACCGACACAAAAAAGAGTACTGGATCGTGGCTGCTCTGGCACTTGCGGATGTGGTCAATGAAATCGCATTCGCTGTCGGAGGCGTCTACAGGTACACTGCCCAACGCTTGCTTAAAACGTCGTTCCATATTTGGCTGTTTCGATCCGATCCGATATCCAATCCGATCCGATATCCGATCCGATCCGATCCGATCCGATCCGATCCGATCCGATCCGATCCGATCCGATCCGATCCGATCCGATCCGATCCGATCCGATCCGATCCGATCCGATCCGATCCGATCCGATCCGATTTGCGGGATTCATCATCTCGGACGTTGCCCTTCTTTCACTGCCAGTCGCTCCTAGCCATGCTGCTGGGTGCTGGTCACCAGAAGGGCGGCCGGCGTGTTGATGCCATGATGCTGACAGCTCCCGACGGTCAGACGGTCACTGGTGCCCCATATGCCAGAGGGCTCCCGGCATAGTTGGTTTCTCAGGCAGCTTCTGACATCGTAGATCTTCTTCTCCAATGCGGCATGCTTTGTGGAGCGGCTTCGGTACAACGGCAGATCCAGTCGGTTCCCTTTTTACCTACCGGAGATTTCCACTTACTATCCCACTGGGATATTACATGGACCCTTCTTCCGCTTTATATCCCATGGGATATTACTTGGCGGCAATGTTTATGTCAGATTTGTAATAATTTTCTTCACACATGCATACTGTAACTACATATGATAAAAACATTGTTCCGGTTAAAATCCCAAGCTGTTTCCAGTTAATATCCCATGGCTTTGTCCAGTTAATATCCCTGGGATATTAACTGGCGGCAATGTTTTCACTCAGAAACGTTATATCCCCTGGGATACTAAGTGGAAAACTCCGGTGTTTGTTGTCACCAGATTTCGGTGGCCTGGTTGGAGCGTTGTGCCAACGACCATCTCTTTGCGGCAAGAAACTTGCCGCGCTGAGAGGATGAGTGCACGACGTCGTGCACAGTGGCCATGCGGCCTAAACCACTACACCAACTGTATTTCTTACTATTCTAGAATAATCCTCATCCATCACGGTACTGCGACCAGATGTACGAGTGCGTGGAACTGCATGCTGTTACCGCAAAGCCTATTATGGAGTATCAGCTTTCCTCTCATCTACTTCATGTTGCTGGCAGTGAGCATCGACCGGTTTCTGTGTGTCTACAAGCCAATCTACTACCGACTGCTGAGCACCGATTACAGTATCGTGGTGGTTACTGTAGCCTACGTGGGTGCCACGTTCGTAGCCGCCATTACCGTAGCGTCGTCCTACCGGTCCAACATAGGCCGACAATGTCCAATGATCGAGAGCGTTTGTCTGTTCGATCATGTGACCGGAAATGACGTGGCATTCTACAGTAGTACTGGGCTGCAGATCTTTTGTAGCACTGCTAGTACGGTATTGTATGGCTTCATCCCTCTGGTCTACCGACGTCAGGTGGTCAGTTTGGGTGAAATGGGCCAGGCCGCTGCAGTACATCAACTGAAGTCACAAAAGAGACTGCTGGTTACTCTCGGAATCAGCAGTTCGATAACTTTCATTCTAATGGCGCTGCCAGGAGTGGCGAGATTGGTGGCTTACCACAGTTCCTACGAAGCGTTCCCCTGGGCCGGACTCACTATGAACATAAATCCCATCATCAACACCTTTCTGTTCATTTTCCGACACAGAGGCTTCAGGAGAGGGTTTATCGCCCTGATCAAGTGTAGCACAATGCCTCACGGCTACGGTAGTATGCGCTCCAGGACCCAGACGTCGGCCTCGTTGAAGTACTGTGACTCTGACTCGAGAATGGACTCGAGTAGTATGAGGAGGAAGGTGAGCACTGCTAGTTCGGCCCTTATTTCTAGCAGTCACAAGATGTCGCTGAGACGATTGGAAGAATTAGCCGAATTGGAGGAATTGGAACGAAATTAACTGGACACTGTTTACAACATGTCGAGATTCGATTCGTTTAACCCCACTCAAAATACCATACGCCAATTGGAGTAGTGAAATTGTGATTGTGAAATTTCTCGCTAGTGATGATTGATTCATCGTGATCCAGCCATAAATTCGCAGGTCCTAGGAATCTTACCCAACACAAAAAGTTTTTGCGAATCCAAATGGATTCCTCACCGCAAGAAACACTGTGATTTCCCGTGTATTCGCAGATGACTCATGCGGAATCATTCGCAATTTTTGGAACATCCGATTTTTATGGTTGTTTTGAAGGAGTTAATCAAACGCCTTTGATAGAGTGATAAAGTGGATAAAGGGGTTATTGTTCATTTTCACTTAACATTGTCGATTCTTGATTGCGCAGTTGTTTTCGTTTTTCAATAGTCCTAGAATTTCAAAAGCATTTTTCCATTTCCTTGCAGTACTGCTTAGACTTCCAACGCAGTACTGCATAGAACTAAAGAGTTACGAAATTATATGCCCGTTGTGTTTCGTTCGAGACACGCTATGGACGCTTCAAGCAGGATGTTCCTAGATTAGCTTAATTGCCAGAGGTTCTAATTAGCACGTCATGGCTGTACTCTCAGCGGGCCTAAACACATTTGCTTTAGTGACAGGCACCGATAGCCTGAGACAGAATTTTAATTGATCCCGCAGAAGAATTACAGCACGCTCGTTTCGACACTGTCAAAATGCATTGGAAACGCAAAACACCTTTAAGCAGGGATTTCAACACGGTGTGTCATTTCACGTTCTTGAAGGCAAGGAAAGATGACAACACTTATGATTGATTCCTTCCAACACTCCGCAAAATTGGTTTTATCACAGTCAAAAATCAATTGCAAGTGCGTATGACGTTATCCAACTGATCAGTTCATTGTCTTTGGTTTCTTTGGCAGAAATTAGAACCTGAGAGTCTTTCTGTAGCGTCCGATTTAGTCTGCAGCGTTCAAGTGAATCTGTCAGAAGAGCAGCCAATAAGAGATCAGAATTGAGAAGAGTTTCTGTTGAACTGCTCTTTACCCACTTCTTCACTTGGCTGTTGTGGTACATCAGCAGTTCTGTCGCCTGGTAAAGCATATTCTCAGCTATAGAACGCACATACGCATTGATGCCTACCAAATTCATACTTTGATTTGATAAGCCATGGTATAGTATAAACTTGGCGATTTGAATTCGATATGGTATTGTATAGTACTAGCTAATTCAGTTTGAATTTGGTTGGTATGAATTTGGTACAGTAGTGGTAGTTTGCTGTGATAATGTCATAGAAGCATTTGGAAATTATGCTCAATCCACCTTTCTTGAGTTTTTTCGAATCAAAACACACAGAAAGGATTGGGGAATATATATTGAAGTATTTGAAAAGTGTTATAAATATAGCCAACAAGCTAGTACTAAAATGAAAAGGCCTTACCAAAATCATAATTCTAGTACTAAAATTATCTGGTAAAGGCGTTTGATTTTGATATGGTATGGTATAGTATAGAAGGAGCTGTTTTGAATTTGGTTTGGTATGGTACTAGGACTAAATTCAAAGAATGATTTTAGTATTAGTTTAGTATATTTTTGGTATGGTAGACATCCCTGCACATACGCAGTTCATTCATACAGCTACGTACCTTAAATCGGAATGGTCCTTTTCTGAGATCGTGCATGGAATTCCATCTAGAGTTGGTCAGTTGTCCATAGGTTTCATGTCCTGTCAATCTGTAGTAATTGGTGGAGGCATTCAAATGCAGCACAGACAAAGGTCGAAGCACATCTCCAAGCACTTCAGCGAACTTCAAGGGATACCAGTACCAAAACTTGAACATTGAGTGTGTGTGGGCTCTCAGTGCCCCAGTGTTGGAGTCGAGCAGTGTGTGAACCCGTGACACCCACTGATCAGTCATTGGCCAGTTGGCGCGGATCGGACCAATCACAGTCATAGCCATTATGTCCCCATCAGGCAGCCAATCAATGTTGACCAACTGAAAGTCTTTCAGTCTTGTGAACAGATGCCACATAGAACTGAAGCCTATGGAGTCAGCGTCCACGTAAATACCGCCATAGCGATCTGAAATACACTCAGTTTATTTCATCAATTCATTCATCCATCATACATACATTTCTTTTCATTCACTCATTTATTCGATGACTACTGGTTTGACTAGAATATTTAGAATAAATTTTACCAAGAATTCTGGCTCTGAAGTAGTCTCCTTTATGATTTGGCTTGAGGAATTCAAAAGCAGGGTGGACGTCCTGAATCCACGAGTGAAAATCGGTGTCATCAACCAATTGAAGATGAAATTCAGGGTTGTGGCAGTGCACCGAAGCCAGAGACAGACGAATGTAGGCCGGGAGATGTTTGGTGTGCCAAAAGGCCCAAATAATCGGCTTTTTATTTATCTGGTAAACGTGATGAACTGGGTTCCATTCAAGAAGAAATTTCTTGTCATTGGCGAGAAAAATAGTCAAGTTCGAAGCAACAACTTTCTGTAAATTTGAGCAGTAAAATTGATCAAAAAGGTTTGTAATGAATACCAAGTTTGTTGATAGTGAAGAGAAGGCTAATTCATCGTTGTTCCGGTGCCTGACAATGTTAATTAAGGTGAAAGTTGCACAAAAACAAATGACCAAAGTGGTAAAACCAAGTCTGTGCCACAGTTTGGCCCGCGCAGCAAACATCAAAGTGTAACTTTAGAGAGGCCACTGCCAACTATGAAACGAGTTTTAGCGATAAAATTTTCAAATGCCAAGCTCGACGCTTTGCAAAATTGCGGCCAGCCAGTTTAAACGGATATGCCAGCTGTTTATTTACCTACATACGTACGTAGATATAGTACATATACAAAACTAGGCCTAAGTAGAATCGCAATGAAAGTGTCTAACAGCTGAGCAAATTATTTTAAAAGTAATTTGTATTAAAACACTATGGTTAAACGGGAAAGCCGACAGAATCCGATTTCACCATGGTAGCAAGCCAAACTAATAGTTAGATGGGACTTCCCACATCTCTAAAGCATAATAATAATAGGCTAAATAAGCCACGAACGCTTTTATTAAGAGTCCCTGATTGGATCGAGCCTTGGTCCTTTGTCCTATTCAGACCCTAAATTGAAACTTAGGCCTGCAGTAAGTAGGTACACTAATACATACTAATCCAAACTAACAAATAGATAGGGCACCTCCCACCTCCTCTAAAGCGCATCATGAATAGACTATAGTATACAGCTTTCCTAATGCAAAACGGAAACCTTTTCTGCAGTGGAAAGAACTCTGTCAGAGGTAGTGATGTAAAAAATTAATTTAATTGTAATTGAAATTCGCATAATTGGCCCGTTTTTAATTTCAATTCAATTAATTTAATTTAATTGAAATTCAAAAGTTGGGCCATAATTTAATTGTAATTTAATTGAAATTCGCCTGGAATTTCAATTATATTTTCAATTATTTCCTGTGGTGAATGTAAGGAAATACGTAAGCATTACAGGCGCTAATGACTTCAAACAAAAACCTATTTAGGGTTTGTCACCTCTTTATACTGACCTCACTTTGTTTTGTAATATTTTATGCTCTGCTTTTTATTTTGTAGTTCATAAAAGTCAAAACAGTGATTTTTGAATGTATGGTGTGTTTGCACCCCTTTTGGATACCTAGGGTACCTAGGATGTGATGTTGCTCAAAAATCCTGAAAACCTACTGATATATAATAAATAATGAACCAACCATAAATTTGCCCCAGAATGCCACTTTATGCGTTTTTAAAAGGCAGGTTTTTAAAATTTTCTCACCAGGTTCGGCAGCAGCCCAACCAGGTGGCTCCAAGCTTTTACCCATACAATTTTTTAAGTTCTTGGGATGTCACTGTATTTTAACAGCAAAACACGACAATTTAAAAAAAAGTTAGAAAAATAATTGAACAAATTGCATAATTGAAATTTTCCGAGATTCCATAATTTAATTGAAAATATAATTGTAATTGAAAATATCGGAAAACTATTTCAATTAATTTAATTTAATTTAATTGAAATTAAAAACTGAGCTCATAATTTAATTGTAATTGAATTGAAATTCAAATTCCATAATTTTACATCACTAGTCAGAGGTCTTTGGAGATGCATCAGGGCCGGTGTTGTATTAAATAATCCTATCGTTAAAAAATCCTATATAGGATTTTTTAACGTTAAAATTTCCTATATAGGATTATTTAACGTTAAAATTTCCTATATAGGATTTTTTAACGGTTATGGGCCTGTTACATTTTCCAATCCCCGTGAAATAATCCTATTGCTAGAGTAATGGCAATAATATTTTAAGAGTCAGTGTCTGAATCGATCGAGTCTTGGTATTCAGACCCAAAATTGAAAGTTTGGCGTAGAAGGCTGTAAGTTGGCATACTAATACTACTTTTATTTTAGAATTTCGGCTGGCCAGATACTGGCTCATCCTTACACTGGAAACGCTGGCTGTTCACGGATTTCGCAAGGCCTTTGAGCTTATGCGATCTTTTGAACCGATTTCTATTTTGGGTCTGACAACTTGTACTGCATCCGGCCACCCTGTCGGGTTTTCTGGCGCTGATTCCTGACGCGGACAAATTCCCCCACAGGGAACTTTCAGATCATTCAAGTCCGAAAGTCAGCAATGGCAAGTACATTGTAAATACAGTAAATGGGGACCAAACCTTACCTTTCTTCCACACACCAACAGCAAAAGGGAAGGGTTGTTGTTAAGGAGGCTGCCTTGTGTCTCTTCCTGCTCTAGAGCAGTTGGATACTCCTAGTCCAAAAAGGGCAAAAAGTTACAACAACAACAACAACAACAACAACTTTGGTGCTTCATGCTTGGCGTCGAAGTAAGCTTTGTACGATGCCTGCTCTTGCTTCTTCTGCTACGAAGCTTTTGCAGTTGCTCAACTCGACTGACTAAATCAGCGTCATCGATCTCAGTCTGATTCCGATGCAGGCGTAAAGATGAGCTGTACAGTATGATAATTTTGGACCTGCTAAACAGCACCTATCGTACCTACTTGCGCGTGCCTATTCCATTTCCGCACGCATGCTCACTGCCGATTAGACAATGTCACAGCTTTCATAGGATTATTTAACGGCAATAGGAATATTTCACGGCACTCGGCCCGTTAAATAATCCTACATAGGATTTTTTAACGATAGGATTATTTAACGGAACACCGGCAATAGCGACAATCGCTGATCAAGCCGTCACAAGGCAAGGCAAGGCAAGGCAAGGCAGTCTATTACAGTCAGGCACTTAACGCCGTTTATGGTACCGGTACCTAGGGTAGCACCTTATATGGTGTCGGTGGCATAAACGGCGTTAAGTGCCTGACTGTATTACTCGCATTGAATAGCAAATTAGCTAGCTACTTTGTGACTAGCGGAGCGATTCCGTGTGAACCACCAAACCAGGAACAGGTGAAACTGTCAATCGATTTATTGACGTTTTATAAATCGAGCGAAGAAACATACCATTCAACCCAGTCAATCAGTTCGTATAAATCTTTCTTATTCCTCAGCGAAACTACAATTACTGCATCTTGCCAGATTGTGCGGTTTTTCCTGCATCTGTCGAACGATTCGGTCAACAGTCCGGCCAACAGAACTTTGGAGTTGAGCAGAACTCTGCCAGAACTGTTCTTCACCCACGATTTCACCTTGCTGTTCAGGTACATGAGGAGTTCAGTGCTCTGAAAGAACAAAAATTCTCCGATCACTGCAAGTCATACATCTAACAGATACAGTACCCCGAAGTCAAACTGCTCTTTACGCAAATCGTGCATGCAGTTGAACTTGGAGTTGGTCAGCTGCCCGTAGGTTCTGTGTCCACTCAGTCTGTAGTAGTTGGTTGACTCCTGCAGAAGTCGGTCAGACAGCGGTCTAAGGACGTCTCCACAGACAGCTGCGAACCTCAACGGGTACCAGTTCCAGAGCTTGAACACAGACTCATCGTGCAGATGCAAGGCAAGGAACTTAGAGTCCAGCAGTCTGTGAACCTCTGTCACCCACTCGTTGCTCATTTGCCAGCTGGCACGCATCGGACCAATCACGCCCATAGCCATCAGATCTTTGTCCGGCTCCCAGTCAATGTTGACTAATTGATAGTTGTCCAATCTGTTGAAGAGCGATCGCATTGAACCAAAACCGATCGTATCTGCGTCTATGTAAATGCCGCCATATCGGTCTGAAAAGGTCAGGTCAGGTCAGGTCAGGTCAGGTCAGGTCAGGTCAGGTCAGGTCAGGTCAGGTCAGGTCAGGTCAGGTCAGGTCAGGTCAGGTCAGGTCAGGTCAGGTCAGGTCAGGTCAGGTCAGGTCAGGTCAGGTCAGGTCAGGTCAGGTCAGGTCAGGTGTTTTTGTTTCACAAGAAAGACAAAATTTGGGATTAATTTTACCAAGAATTCTGGCCCTGAAGTAGTCTCCTTTATGATTCTTTGTCAGCAATTCAAAAGCCGGATGGACGTCATCAATCCACGAGTAAAAATCGGTGTTATCGACAAGTTGAAGATGAAAATCAGGGTTGTGACACTGCACGGAAGCGAGAGACAGACGAATATAGGCCGGTAGATGCTTGGTGTGCCAAAAGGCCCAAATTATCGGTTTTCCATCGATCAAGTACACAAAATGCAACGGATCCCAATCCAGAAAAATTGTTCGTGCACTTTGAGGGAGGAAAATCGACAGATTCGAACCGATTTGATTCTAAAAGCTCTCATTTATTTTTGGAAAAATAGCAGAATTCTTAGGACAAGTACCGGATGAGGAACGAACACATGTGATTGGGTTTTGTCCAGAATAAGACGCTTCTCTAAACTGATTAAGACGAAAAGAACACCGAGCAACGAGAAACCAGCCAAAATAATGTTGGTGGATCGCTTTAAGACCTCCATTAAGTCAAAGGTGGTTAATCGACAACGCAAAACCATTTTACAAGCCACAAAATAGAAACAACACACAACCAAGACTATTACAGACCGGAAGTCTGAGTATCTGAGTCTGAGTGTCTGAGTACAGTAAAGAGGAAAGGCGGTAATTCAAACTGCCGAAACGGAAACGAAGAGTATAGCAGAAATACTTAGTTCTAAGCAACCTCAGAGACTACGTCATCTTAATTAGGTGTCATGTAATCATAGAGTATTAGCGCCGTTTCTATGACAGCCGTAGATTTGCCTAGTTACGGCTGCTGCCTTAGTCGATCGAAAATTGCTCCGGCAGTCTCCAAACAGCCATGTGTCCGCTCGATGTTTATAAGCTGTTTTATGTGCTATTTGTCAGCGAATTTGTTTCCAGCTCCTCAACGCAATGCGTGCAACAAGTCTGCAACACAAGGTCAGCCAACCAAATAAATTAATTATAAATATAATAAATAACAAACAACTAATAAATGTTCTAATTCAAGCTGCAACGCTACGTGCATCCACGGTCGGTGCACCGCAGAGTCCACAGGATGCATTTGTGACTGGGGCTGGACAGGAAATAGATGCGACACAAAATGCAACTGCAATGACCACGGACATTGCCACCACCAGAAAAATCAGTGTTTCTGCGAAGACAATACTTATGGCTCCCATTGTCAATTTTGTTTGCCCGGGTACTTTGGAGATGCACGTAATGGAGGAATTTGTCATGCAGACTGTGGACCTAGGGTGAAAATTTATGAAGATCAAGTGAAGTTGGGCGGAACTCTAGGTGCATTTAGCGCCCCTCTAAATGCTCAAAACGCCATTCACACATGTCTTTGGTTGCTCAGCTCACCAAACGGGTCAGCTATTGGTTTAAAATTTCGTGAACAACCTAGAAGCAGGATAGCTTGTTACCGGGAGAAGTTGGCTGTTTATGACGGCATACCGATGTGGATCGGTGGAGATTCCAAGATTAAGCTGGTAGATTTGTGCAATCTAAAAGAAGCCTTTCAAGAGTTGATAGCCTTTTCTGGTCTTATGACTGTGCTCTTCAGAGGAAAGCTGTCCAATTCTATGAGGTTCATGGCTGATTATAGACTAATTGCTAGAAGCAATCTTTGCATGAACAACTGTTGGTATAAGCTCGGAAGAGGAACGTGTGAAGAGGGAAGGTGTCTCTGCAAGGTTGGTTGGACAGGTGAAGACTGCGGAATGAAAGCTTCGGCATCCAATATTATCCTTATTCCAGTTGAACATCACATAATAGAGCTGATGAATGACCCTGAGACAGTCTTACTCAGTCACAGTAAGTCTGGAGATATCTTGGCATACTTTAGTCACAAATGGCATCTACTCTCCTATGAAGACAAAAGTCTTAAGTGCCAAACATTCAAAGCAGACAGATCAGTGCTCACAGCTCGCAAGAAATTTGCCATTGCACTGCACCCAGAACTAGACCAAATTTACTTATCAGGAGGACATAAGACTGATCCTGAGCTCAGCCTGTACAGCGATTTGTGGGTAGGGAAATATTCGAGAAAACAGATGCAGCTTGACTGGGTGCCACTGTCGCATTTGTTCATCAGCACTACAAAGCCTTATGGAACTCTTCAATTGACAGGACATTCACTGACCATCACGCTGGACAAAATGATACTGATTGGTGGGTTGATGAAGAAAGGATTCAACAGACAGATATACGCAAGAGACACTGGGGACTTTCGGCTGTGGACTGTGTTGTATAATCAGCAAACGCTGGCGTTGCACAGTCATTCAAGCCAACAAATGAACGGTAGTGTCTATGTAGTTGGGGAGCCAGTGGACAAGTTTGTGGTTGAAGCTTACGAGAGACCAGTGCGCGTGTCCCGAGAAATTGAACCGTCAATACACTTTTACTTCCTTCCTGAATACCCTCATCATCACATTGGTTGTCGAGATAGTTTGGTAACTACAGGGTCCGCTAAAAATTCAACCCAGCAAATTTTTTGCTATAGCAACCGCAGATCTCAGCCGATTTGAATGAATCTTTTTTTAAATGAAAGATAAATAAGTTCTTCAAAGATTTATGTAACGTTTATTAAGATAGCTTGCATAGTTCCTGAGATATTTGTCCTCAAAGTCAAAACAGAGATTTTGGCAATGAACAATAGTGATAATGAACAACCCAGCAGATTTTGTACTTTTGCAACAATGAATCTCAACCGATTTGAGTGAATCGTTTTATTACGAAGTGCAGAATACTAAAAAATCCCTGTTGTTCACTGCCAACATCACTGTTTTGATTTTGAGAGCCAATACCTCAGGAACTAAGCAGAGTACATGAATTGAAATTTCAGCAATCTTTTAACGATTTATTTATCTTTCATTTAAAAAAGGATTCATTCAAATCGGTTGAGATTTGCGGTAGCTACAGCGAAAATTCAGCTGGTTGTTTTTTTTTTGGCGGACCCTGCACAATGTGGGCAGCCAAAGCCTACCATTCTTCTTCTTCATTTCAGGTAATACCGCCTGCGCCAACTACAGTACTCACAGGCAATCATATACTTGTTCTGAGCAAACATGGTCCATTGCAACCTATCTTGCTGGATACCAAACAAAAGACAATGATTTTGCCTGGAGTGGCAGTGGAGAACAGTACACTGGACCAGATGAATTTGATCAATCATTCACCAATGGCTGTGGGCCAATTCAGTCCAACAACCCTTCTCTTTGCGACTGCCGCTGGTCAATTCATAGCTGAACTGCCCGCTGATCTGTGCAGTTTGGTGAACTTGCAAGATTGCCAGCAGAGACATGACCAGTGCGTCCCTTGCATGAGCCACGGTGCCATGGCATGCATGACTGCAAGTAATTGCAACCAAGCAATGGAACTGGTAGTGTCTCATCCCCATGAAGGCTGCTCAAGCATTCATACTTTGACTGACTGCGAACTGCAAGTAAGATTTTCGGTTCAGTGTATGTGAACAAACCTTTTAACATCGATCAGGCTTAACTTTATGGTGATTGCCAGTTAATGGCTTGCGAACTTGCGAACTTACGAACTTGTTACGAACTTGCGAACTTACGAACTTGCGAACTTACGAACTTGTAGCTTACGAACTACTAGAGATACATGTTGTGCTACTCAAAGCGCTTCAGACAACATGTCACTGGTGCGGCCGACCATGCACATACACACTAAATGGTTACTGCACTGGAAGTGCAGAGCAGTGTCAATCTGGATTCACTGACTCTTGTCCAACTAGTGGCGAAAGAGAAAAGCAGGACTGCAATTGCGGATGGCGTTCTTGCATCTCAGATCATAGTCCAGTAGCAGTTCACATTGCCAAAACATGTGCACAGTGTCTCAAACAGAGACCGAAGGTTTTGTGGAGCAGCCGTCTGAAACAAGTATAAATCTTTCAGTGAACCTTGTACAGGGTCCGCCAAAAAAAAAACAACCCAGCAGGCCGAATTTTCGTTGTAGCTACCGCAAATCTCAACCGATTTGAATGAATCCATTTTAAATGAAAGATATATAAATCCTTAAAAGATAGCTGAAATTTTCATGAATTTACTCTGCTTAGTTCCTGAGATATTGGCTCTCAAAGTCAAAACAGTGATTTTAGCAGTGAACAAGAGGGATTTTTTATTATTCTGCACTTCTAATAAAACGGATCCCTGCTACAGCTAAGGGCTATTGGAGGCTTTACGGGTTACACAGAAACTCGGTTTACATCAGCACTAAAGTACTATCATTAGCCCCAACAGCAGAAATTATGAAATGCAATGGAATCGCTCTTGTTCTTTGCCAAAATCTGTTTCGACTTAGAGGGCAAATATCTCAAGAACTAAACTGTGAATCTCAATAAAAATTACACTAATCTTTGAAGAATTTATCAGTCTTTCATTAAGAAAAAGGATTAATTCAAATCGGTTGAGATTCATGGTCGCAAATGTAAAAAATCTGCCGGGTTGTTCTTTATCACTCTTGTTCATTGCCAAAATCTCTGTTTTGATTTTGAAGTCAAATATCTCAAGAACTAAGCAGGCTATCTTAATAAACGTTACATCAATCTTTCAAGAATATATTTATCTTTCATTTAAAAAGGGATGCATTCAAATCGGTTGAGATTTGCTGTTGCTACAGAAAAAGTTCTCCTGGGTTGTTTCTTTTGGCGGACCCTGTACTAACATCTAATTAATTTAGTGTCTGGATTCAATAACAATTCCGCTGTTCTGTGACCCAATTGACAGTTGTGAACCATTGGTCGATTCTGTTGACCTCTGCAATGACGACTGCACATCCAAACATTCTTGCGCAGATTGCATGCAAACTCCATCGTGTGGTTGGTGTTCTAAACCAGACACGAACGGTCAAGGGAAATGCATGTCCGGCAAAGTCAGTGGACCAAACTTTTCGCTTTGCTCAGTCCAGCGGTGGCATTATTTTGGTTGTCCAGCAGAGAACGAATGCACAAACGGTCACCACAATTGCGACCACACGGCATATCAGTGCATTGACTTGGTCAGAGGATTCCAGTGCCAATGCAGAGCAGGCTACAAATGGTCTCAAGGATTGTGTCACCCTATCTGCAGAAACTGTTCCAATGGGTACTGTATTGCACCTGAGCATTGCAAGTGCAAATTAGGTTGGACTGGACATGCTTGCAATGTGGCTTGCAACTGCAACGGGCATTCTGATTGTCCAGGACCTCACAGACTGAACGACTGCATCAAATGTCACAACAACACTGCGGTAGCTTTCTCAAATACTGAGTTTAAGGTGTTGGTCTGGCATTGGCGTGTAGCTCAGTGGTTAGAGCACTGGACCGGCAATCCAAAGGTGCTGGGTTCGATTCCCAGCTACGCCATTGCACATGCCTTACTTTTTCACCTTTCATTCAATTTATTACTCTTGTTTTTCTATCAGAATTTACATAGATCGATTTAAGGGTCGTTATTGCGATGCTTGCCAGCATGACTATGTAAAGGTGGACAATGAGTGCTTGAGTTGCATGAGCTACTGCAATGGAAGAAGCCGAATTTGCACTGGGGTCAAATCAGGGGATCTTGAGGTGAGGTGTTTGTAAGAATTATATGAAGAAATCGAACAATTTTCCAGCATGGAAGCACTACAGTGATTTGCCAGTGGTGTCGCAAAAATTATGAAGGATTTCGGTGTGAAAGATGCAGATATGGCTACTACAAAGTTGAAGGTTATGATTATTGTGCTAGGTGACGAGATTGTGAGGAGTTCATAAGGAAGAAATGCGGAAATTACAGATGCAAGTGCAATGGTCACAGTGAAGCTGAATGCAGCCCAGAAACCGGCGGCAATTGCGTTTGTAGGAACAACACTCGCTCCACATGCAATAGAGAAATTCATAGTCTGGAAAAGTGTGCAGAAAAGCAGGTATGATTGTTTGATCTCCACATAATCTACAGGGTCGGACAAAAAACAACCTAGCAACCGCAAATCTCAACCGATTTGAATGAATACTTTTTTAAATGAAAGATAAAGAAATTCTTAAAAGATTGCTGAAATTTTCATTAATGTACTCTGCTTAGTTCCTGAGATATTGGCTCTCAAAGTCAAAACAGTGATTTTGGCAGTGAACAAGAGGGATTTTTTATTATTCTGCACTTCATAATAAAACAAAACGGATTCGTGCTACTGCTAAGGGCTATTGGAGGCTTTACTGGTGACACACAAACTCGGTTTACTTCAACAGTAAAGTATCATTAGCCTCCAGCAGTAGGAATCTGCTTAATTATGAAGTGCAACGGAATCGCTCTTGTTCTTTGCCAAAATCTGTTTCGACTTTGAGGGCAAATATCTCAAGAACTAAGCTGCGAATCTCAATAAAATCGCACCAATCTTTGAAGAATTTATCAATCTTTCTTTCAAAAAAGGATTCATTCAAATCGGTTAAGATTCACGGTTGCAAAACTGTGAAAATCTGCCGGGTTGTTCTTTATCACTTTTGTTAATTTCCAAAATCTCTGTTTTGACTTTGAGGACAAATATCTCAGGAACTAAGAAGGCTATCTTAATAAACGTTACATCAATTTTTCAATGTTTTATTTGTCTTTCATTCAAAAAAAAGATTTATTCAAATCGGTTGAGATATGCGGTTGTTACAGCAAAAAATCTGCTGGATTGTTTTTTTTGGCGGACCCTGTACACACAAGCCAGTTGTTTCATTGCATGCACCATTATTGCAGTGTGATGCATGCATCAATGACAACTTTATTGGAGATCCCTCGATACCGGGAGCCATGTGCTATCGGAGACTGGGGATAAACGAGGATGCTTGTCTAAAAGCCGAAACGTCTGGTCAGTGCTCAACAGAAGAGGACTGGAAAGAGGCACAACTTGGCCAGGATGAAACTATGTTTCTGATGCTTGACCGACCCCACACTAACGTTAGAACTAGACTTACAATGGACATCTCAGAGGGGGAGGTGCATGTTTATGTGCACACCATGCTTCATGGCTTCAGAGTCTCAAAGAATGAACACCATCGGAAGGTAGGTATATGTTAGACAAACATGTACTAGGGGGGTTAGGTAGGGGTTACCCCCTAGCTAAAATCGCCAACCCCCTCACCCCCTACATCCATAAGAAAAATGAGGGAGCCCCTCCCCGGCCTCAGGATACAAGTACTGGTAAGCGGTTCCAGTACTAACAAACTGGCTCAGAAATCACTAATTTTTAGCCTAAAATTCGCGTGTGAAAGCCTTTGGAAACTGAATTTGGCGTTTCCACTGCTGATATTTAAGAGAAATCGGGCTTTTTGGAGGCCCTTTTTGTAATTTTTTGCTTGTTTTCAGCTCTAAAACGCTATTTGCAGCTTATAGTAGCGATTTTTAGCGTCCTTACTGAAAAAAGTGCTAAAAACGCATTTCCAGGCGTTTTAGAGCTTTCTGAAAATTTGGACTCCCCTCTCTGGGTGAACCCCCCTCGACCCTTCACCTGAGGAACCCCCTCCCCCAGGTCGGCTCGGAGCTGTTACATGTATGATGTTAGATGTAGCTCATTAAATTGGCTAATAATTGCAAACATCAGGAAGTAAAAGTAACTGCCGATTACGGAACTGAGAGTGCTTTGTGGCCGGAAGAGTTCAGCTACCAATATCTGGCCTATACTCCAACCCAGTCGATCAAGGTCATAGATGTACGGCATCACGCAACACAGCATCCCTACAAATTGTTGATGCGCAACGTCACTTACGGACGACACATCGTGCTCCTTAACAAACTGCCTCACACAGCAATGGAGGACTTCGAACACTTTCTTCTTGTTGTGCATGGTATGTGGTTGGATTTGATCACCAGTCTATTCAGTAGTCAGATTGTAGGACAAGCCCGAGCTTCAAAAGGTCTCATATACTTTGAGCAGTTCCCAGTGCTAAACTTTGGACTCTTTACCTTCTTCTCCGTATTTGGAGCCAGCTTGGTATTGTTACTGGTCACAGCTGCCCTTATGTGGCAACTGAAACAGTGGCTTGAACAGCGAGCTCCTAATTTCGCACAGATGTTTGAGCTGGATGCAGCCATACCAACTAGACCCTTTGGTCACGTGCAAGTTGTGACTGGCCGGGGAGATGAGAAAATTTGCATACAACCAGCTGTTGTACAGATGCTGAAGGCTAACCCCAACGTCACTGTATCTACTGTAGTTGTAAAGTTGCCTGGAGGAGGAGTGGCTGGAGGGCGGAAGTTGCCCACTAGATTGGCCATGGGAAGTGCGCTGGTCAGTATGAAAATTCCTGACCCGCCGCAAGGACCAAGGAAACGCCTGAACAAAATCCACCCTGCCAGAAATAATGCTGCTAATCGAGCTTCTCTCAATGCACAACCAAATGCTTGATTGAGCGAGCTTGCTGACAAAATTCTTTGTCTTTATGAGTTTAGACATGAATTCAGTACCGGAGTTTTCGGTCTGTAAGACCGATTCTAAATGCCTAAATTGGGTGTCACATTTTTGCACCAGTTATAAGACCCGGGTCTTGTAGGTGGAAAATCTGTATTTTACAATTAAAACTCGATGTTCTGCATGAAAAGCATGAAATTACTGGGTTTTGTCTTTGCAACAACGGACTGTAAGTTTAAGTCTAAATAGCTTAAGTTTAAACACGTTTTGAAAACTTAGGCAACTTAGAAGCTCCAATGTGCTTACAGCAGCTATCTAAACCTATCAAATCAAGAATTTTACGCAGGTTTTAGATCGATTCTTGAACGATCTGAGTTCAAAACCTCCATATTCATTAGTTATCTTGTAAAAAAATATACACGAGAAAACACACCATTCTGAGCTTAGGGGCCGTCCATAAACGACGTCGTTCCAAAATCCCGATTTTTCGGACCCCCCTCCCCCCAAAATCGTCTTGCGTCGTTTCTGGGGACCCTCTCCCCTAAGCGACGTCGTTTTCCGTTTACCCCCCCCCCCCGATAAAAGTGCAGTACATGCAGTACTGTCATGTTTTCTTGTTGCCATACTGTACAATGAATTGAATAGATCCCTTCAGCCACTCTGGCAAGCTTTTCTGAATGTAGAAAACTTTGACAGAATGTACCTAAATTGAAAATAATACATTCAAAGTTCCCTAAAATTCAGAAAAAAGGGACGTCGTTTTCTGCTAACCCCCTCCCCCTCCTGGTGCGTCGTCTATCATCGCAGTTCGGCCGACCCCCCCCTCCCCCCTCTGGAACGACGTCGTTTATGGACGGCCTCTTAGACCCGGGTCTTATAACTAGAAAATACCCCTGACAGACCTTGCTTTCTGATCACCTGCTATGAGACCCGGGTCCTATAATCGGAAAAGAAACCCAGTTATAAGAACCGGGTCTTATAACTGGAGGGGTCTTTATAGGTGAAAAACTCTGTACTTGAGATCATAATTTTTGTTCCATCTCAACGTTCTGCCATCATACTAATCAAGATGCTCCATTTGCACAACATGGTCAGATGTTCAAGATGTATGAATTGAATCAGCTCTAATAAATGGGACATTCTCGGCTCTAAAAGGACATTTTGCCAATCTGCTGTGACACCCCACAGATGGCCGATAAATTAACGCGCTGTGTCTTGCTCGTGTGTGTTTGGCTGCTGACGCATTCTTAGTGCTGCTGCTGCTGCTGCTTGTTAGCGGGCGTTCACTGAAACTCTTCGATAACAATAATTAGAGTAAAACTGTTGACTATAACCTGATCCCATAAATAGAATGATGAACTCAAACAAGTCGGTTTGTTATGTTTTGCACTCTACAATGTCAACTGGCATGTTTATCACCTATCTGTTTGTGGGTGCGTTTGTGATTGGTGGAACGGTTGGCAACACTTACTGTTTGTTGGTGTTGCACAGAATCAAAATGAACCGGGTAGGTTTAGCTCACTCATCGCAGGGATGCCTACCAATAGTGATGCAACCGGGATCCCGGTATTTCCCGAAGAACCGGGAATTCCCGGTATTTTCACTCCCGGTTTCCAATCCCGGTTCGCACATTCTTAATACCGGGAAATACCGGGAATACTGGGAAATAGGTTTTATAGCAGATTGACAGTTTTTTTGCAGATACTATGTATTTCAGTGACATCTACTGTATATCCAACTTTCTTTTGACACTAACAACGGAACGCAAAACTTTGAATAAGTTTTCAAAAACTGCTACGTACTTGCATAATACATAACCACGTTATGTGGCTTTTCCTTTTGTTCCAAATATTTTTAAATTTGTTTAGGCCGTAAACTTTATGTTCTAAACTTTCCAACTTTATAAAGGCTTTCAATAGAGCAAAGCCACTCATTGATTGGCTATTCTTACACAACTCTTTTGGCGCAATTGACATCGAGCTGTCTGGTGCCTGCCAAACCAACTCACTAACCCATTCAACATAAATCTGATTTCACAGTGTCCTGTAGTTTAGCCCGTTATGAGAGAAAATTCTTGAAAAAACGGACTAGAAGTAGTATCAATAGCTAAACCGGATGTTGAAACCATTTATGTTTTATCACACTGCATGCGTTTTGATCGATTTCCCGATATTCCCGGTAATCCCGGTATTTCCCGGTTTTTCCCGGTATTTTCATTTCCCGGTAATCCCGGTTTTCCCGAATCCCGGTATTCCGCTCCCGGTTGCATCACTACCTACCAAATTCAAACTTTAAACGGTATAGTATAAAGTTGGCGATTTTAATTCGATATGGTATGGTATAGTACTAGCTAATTCAGTTTCAATTTGGTTGGTATGATTTTGGTATCAATTTGGTACAGTAGTGGTAGTTTGCTGTGATAATGTCATAGAAGCCTTTGGATATTTTGCTCAATCCACCTTTCTTGAGTTTTTCGAATCAAAACATGCAGAAAGGATTGACGCATTTGAAAAGTGTTATAAATATAGCCAACAAGCTAGTACTAAAATGAAAAGGCCTTACCAAAATCATAATTCTAGCACTAAAATTATCTGGTAAAGGCGTTTGATTTTGATATGGTATGGTATAGTATAGAAGGAGCTGTTTTGAATTTGATTTTGGTATGGTACTGGTACTAAATTCAAAGATTGATTTTAGTACTAGTACAATTTTGGTAAGGTAGGCATCCCAGCTTATCATCAGTCGCACAGTTAGTTTGTTTTAAGAGTCTGAGACACTACTTATTGGCACTGACCCTATGGGACACTTGCGTACTAATCTCAGCTCTTAATTACTACTGCGGCTATCTGGTATCCGATTTCCTTGGAACACATCACAAACTTGCTGCCTATTTAGTCCGTTTCTTCAACGGGCCTCTCATAACAGCCATCACGTCCTCAGTTTGGATGACTGTCTTGATAGCAGCGGTTCGATTCACTGCTGTATTCAGACCGTTGCGTAGCAGAACAGGGCGGACATTTCTTAGACATGCTTGGAGGACCAGCTTAGTTCTAAGCCTATTGTCCGTTTTATATTGTTTACCTGCACATTTTGAAATCTTGCTGCAGGAATGCACCTTTAACTTTACATTGGACACAGTGCAACTGATGCATGGTCTGCTGGCCAACAGAAACTATCTCCTTATTTACCGATCAATTTGTTACGCAATTTTCGTTACTATCGGTCCGTTTCTTTCCATTATCTTCCTGTCATTCTGTATGTTATTTCTTCTGAGAAAACAGCATGAACGAGCCCAAGACTTGTGTCAAAATCAGAGGACAGTCTCTCGGGAGAGTCGCTCCCTGACGATTGTCTCCATTTTGCTGGCCAAGTTCCTGTTCTTCTACTTATTGCCGACAAGTCTAATGATTACTGCTTTGACTGGAGGTATGACTGTGCTGTTTGAGCACGCTGTGGCCAAAGTTCTGTTGGAAATCAGCAACCTACTGGTGATTTGCAACAGTGCAACTAACTGTCTGATTTATGTGCCCAGGAAATCTGCCACTGGCGATAATTCTGCTTCTATGTCGGCTTCTTTTGCTTCAACCCACCGATTGAGAATGAAGTTAAGACAGAATGACTCAGCAATTAGTGATTGTGCGCTGCAAACTACTGTAAGGGTTAGGATACAAACTATGTAATGGTTTTGCGCCTGAATGGATTTGTATGCCTTCAGCTAACCTCTCAGCACGTACGTCGTTCAGCTAAAAGTGCTAATAATGGCAAGCAAGCTGTTCTGTTGCGTCATGTTCACTATATCATTAACTGTTCCATTTCTATTGCATGTTTTACGTCAACCCCTAAAAGGCAAGTGCCATCATTATGACTCAAAAATTACAACTAACCCACGTGGACGGCTTGGAAACCAAATGTTTTACTATGCATCCTTGTGCGGAATTTCCAAGATCACATCAAAGCGGGCGGTAAGACCGAAGCAGGGGTTTGAAGAGCTTGAGTATGCATTTGGCGAAAATCTAAAAATCCCTGTATTGCCCAAGATAAAGTTTGCATCATTCACTTATTATGCTAGTCCGTATCCGGCAAAATTTAGTCAACATCTACTCCAGATTCCATGTGGAATTGACGTTGAAATAGGTGGCTTTCTGCAAAGTTGGAAGTACTTTGTGAACTACTTCAAACAGATTCGAAAGCAGTTCAAATTTTCAACGGATGTCGCAACAGAATGCCACAAAATTATGACTAAGATATATGGACCATCGTGTGTTTTGGTTGGAGTACATGCGCGAAGAGGCGATTTTGTTGCGCATGAGCTAGGCTATGTACCAGCTGTCGCAAGCTATCTTCAAAAAGCTATTGCATACTTCAGAGACAGGTTAGAGAATTGCTAATAAGTATAAGATTTAGGTTAAAGCATTAATTCCAGATTTAATTCCACTGATTGCGTGACCTTCGTGACAACAGGAGACGATCCAGAATGGAATTCAAGAACACTAGGTCACTATCCTGATGTACTTTTGCTGTCTAATAATTCTGCAGCTGTTGATTTGTGCATTTTGTCAAGATGCAATCACACAATCATGTCTACTGGAACGTTTGGATGGTGGGCTGGCTTTCTGGCAAACGGTATTACCGTTTATCAGAAGCACTTTGCGGTGCCCGACTCAAGACAAAGCTTGTACGTTTCGGAAGAAGACTTCTACATACCCGGATGGTTACGCATGTAGAGAGTCAAGTCAAGTCAAGTCAAGTTTATTCGCTACCCAGCAAGAAGTTGGGCAACAGGCCCTCAAGTCGCCACTGATGACCAATTATGAGAGCCTATAAAACAAACTAGATGTACTGTACATAAGATGGAGAACATCTGTTGACTGGACAGAAAATTTACAACACCGCTTGTGCTTTCAAAATACTTTTGCATCGCGTCTCACTTGCAAGTCAGACCCGAGAGTATAGTAACCTGAATTCTGAATGCAAAATGTTAATGATTGGCAGCTTACATAAAATAATGTACTAAACACAGAAATGAATCGAACTTTACCTCCGAAAGAACAATATGTTCAACATTTGATTAAACTATACACATTTTTAAGTTTGCAGCGCGTTTAATCCCCAATACCCAATACAAGTGTGGTGCATTTTGAAAATTTGAAACTAGGTAAAGTAATACAAGGTAAAGTTGTGACCTAAAAAACTAGGTAAAGTAATACTAGGTAAAGTTCTCAGCTAAGAAACTAGGTAAAGCAATACTAGGTAAAGCCCAGAAAAACTAAGTAAGTAATACTAAAGTCCATGCAAAAATGATTGGCGGTGGCGGAAAAAAGCGATTTTCTCAAAACCTTTCTTCAACACCCCCAACTTTTATTATATCAATCGATAGCAAATTACAAGTGCTACAAGATGCGAACGTCAAATCAAAGGTTCCACGCAGTTTTGCATGTGTTTTTCGGGAAAAACCAATTTTCGGCAAAATCAAGTTTTTATAGAAGAGTCAAATCGACAAGCGGACTCCAGATTCTTATTCTACGTGCAATTGCGAGTTCGCTGATATATACATGTTTGGGGATTTTCAAATTAGTTTTCGGCAAAAACGCGTTTTTCGGAAGGGTGTGCTAGTCAAAAAATTGTCTGCGATCCGTTTTACTATGGAAAATTGCCCAACATTTTTCAAATTTGACCCAAACGGTATAAACGGCCTGAAAACCGGCTCATATTCACGAGTCAAACTTAATTTTGGTCCATAGAATCCATTTTTGCAGTCCGTTTGGCGCTATGTAGTCGCGTTTTCCAGTTATTTTCATTTTAATTGTTTTTTGCAAAATTTTGTCTGACTGTAGCTGCTGCTGTGAGTCTCTTGAGATGTTGCTCAAAATGCAACTCCTGGGGTAATTTTAGATGCTGAATTCATTTCTGTCACCTAGAACACCATCAGGTTACTGCAAACCTAACTTTCGAGCACCCCCTACTTGGTTTGATATTTTAGCAATCTGTCTTTGACATCTTTGCTTGTTAAAAGAACACTGATTAATGATTATGCCATCAAGTGACTCCAGCCTCATGTCTAACGTTATAGAGAAGCGAGTTCTTGCCCAAGGTATATCCTAATCTGCGCAAGTTTCGCTCTGAATACTAATTTGCGCAACAGCTAAAATCAGCTTCCTTCATAACTGGGATGATAAGATAAGCACATAAATCGACTCTAGAGTCTTCAATGACTCTAATAATACTTTGGTTACTGTTCTAGCTGAAAAGGTTGCAGTGTTATGACCGGTCAAAGTAGATGGTCAAATGGGCCATTTTTTGCAATTTCAGTCAACTTTGACCGGTCATAACACTGCAACCTTTTCAGCTAGAACAGTAACCAAAGTATTATTAGAGTCATTGAAGACACTAGAGTCGATTTATGTGCTTATCTTATCATCTCAGTTATGAAGGAAGCTGATTTTAGCTGTTGCGCAAATTAGGATATACCTTGGGCAAGAACTCGCTTCTCTATAACGTTAGACATGAGGCTGGAGTCACTTGATGGCGTAATCATTAATCAGTGTTCTTTTAACGAGCAAAGATGTCAAAGACAGATTGCTAAAATATCATACCAAATAGGGGGTGCTCGAAAGTTAGGTTTGCAGTAACCTGACGGTGTTCTAGGTGACAGAAATGAATTCACCATCTAAAATTACCCCAGGAGTTGCATTTTGAGCAACATCTGAAGAGACTCACAGCAGCAGCTCCAGTCAGACAAAATTTTTCAAAAAACAATTAAAATGAAAATAACTGGAAAACGCGACTACATAGCGCCAAACCGACTGCAAATATGGATTCTATGGACCAAAATTAAGTTTGACTCGTGAATATGAGCCGGTTTTCAGGCCGTTTATACCGTTTGGGTCAAATTTGAAAAATGTTGGGCAATTTTCCATAGTAAAACGGATCGCAGACAATTTTTTGACTAGCACACCCTTCCGAAAAACGCGTTTTTGCCGAAAACTAATTTGAAAATCCCCAAACATGTATATATCAGCGAACTCGCAATTCCACGTAGAATAAGAATCTGGAGTCCGCTTGTCGATTTGACTCTTCTATAAAAACTTGATTTTGCCGAAAATTGGGTTTTCCCGAAAAACACATACAAAACTGCGTGGAACCTTTGATTTGACGTTCGCTTCTTGTAGCACTTGTAATTTGCTATCGATTGAAATAAAAAAAGTTTGGGGTCTTGAAGAAAGTTTTTGAGAAAATCGCTTTTTTCGCCACCGCCAATCATTTTTGCATGGACTTTAGGTAAACCTAAAACGCTCGAAATCAAGTCAAAATGTTATTTTTGGTTCAATAGAACTATGATGAAGTTATATTGGCTACACTAGTTCAGCTTTAGTTTGACGCTTGTGGCTTCTGCCCGCTCCTCATGACTGGCTAGCTTTCTCAAATACTGAGTTTAAGGTGTTTGTCTGGCATCGGCGTGTAGCTTAGTGGTTAAAGCACTGGACCGGCAATCCAAAGGTGCTGGGTTCGATTCCCAGCTACGCCACTGCACATGCCTTACTTTTTCACCTTTCATTCAAATTGGCTACACTAGTTCAGCTTGAGTTTGACGCTTGTGGCTTCTGCCCGCTCCTCATGACTGGCTAGCTTTCTCAAATACTGAGTTTAAGGTGTTTGTCTGGCATCGGCGTGTAGCTTAGTGGTTAGAGCACTGGACCGGCAATCCAAAGGTGCTGGGTTCGATTCCCAGCTACGCCACTGCACATGCCTTACTTTTTCACCTTTCATTCAAATTAGTGAACTTAAAATTTACGAAATTTGACACATTTCAATTAAATATTTGTATTTTATTTATCAAATAAGTCAGAAATTCATTCTCTGAACCACTGTAATTGTGGGAAAGCCGGAAATTTGAAGGTTTGCTGACTGAAAGAGCCACATAAAACTGAAAATATCAAACTAGGTAAACTTGTTCTACCTAGAAGTACCTAGTTATGTGGATTCAAAACTAGGTAAAGTAAAACTAGGTAAAATAGAGTAACCAGAAACTAGGTAAAGTAAATCTAGGTACTTTTCCCGAATATTAACTAGGTAATACTAGGTAATACTAGGTATACCTAGTTACCTAGTTACCTAGATAAAAAGTGCACCACACTGCCCAATACCTGTTCGCGCCGCGCTCTGCTTAAAACGATGAAAATGCCACCGTCAGAGCTTCAGGCTCAGTTTGCATTTTGCCTAAATGAATAGTGATCAAGAAAGTTTTATGTTTACTGGGTGGTCATTGAGTGTGTAGATGGTACAGGAACAAAGATGCTTTGGCCAGCAATCATTTTGTGTTTTATGAGTACACTTTCTTCCGCCTTCATTGGACCACCGGATGAGTTTGGTCAGTATCAACATGATCAATCAGTGTTCTGAGCTGAAAATTGCTAAAAAGTGCTAATCAGGCTGGGTCCAGAAACGGCTAAAAATCGCTGTTTTACATACAAGCAATTCTAGCAATATTTAGGCAAAATTGAAAAATTGGTTCAATGCAATAAGTATGTAAATTTGCAGGCGCAGGTCCAATCAAAATAAAAGTCATAGTGTACAATGCGATGAATAGACCTGTATATGTATGGGATGTGAACGAAGTTGCTGGAGAAATGAAGATGATACCCACAAATATTACACGATGCATCATTACAGAGGCTTGGGCCAATAAACCCAAGGAAACGATACGTAAGTAGTACTGTTATTTAAATACAGTATAGATCAAAAAAATGTCCCATCGCTTTTTCGGCCTTCACTCAAACGTTTCGTTCTCAGTCAATTCTTTACCGATTTGGCTCAAATTTTCAGCAAAAATTGACAACACGGTTGGCTAAATATTCTGCAAGTTTAGTGCCAAAATTCCGACTCATACTGGTTTTATGACCCGAAAACTAGGAATGAGGGTGGTCCACGCAAATTTATTTTTTTTCGGTAATACAAGGAGTACAGTCCTGAAACTTGCAGGAATGATTGGCGTTGCTATTGGGCATAACATACTAAGCGGGCAGCCCTGTAGATCAAAGGACACTAAAATGGGGGAATTTCAAAAACATGAGTGAAAATCTCATAGTTAAGAAATCTGCACCTTCTAGAATCAAAGTACTGAATCTGTTGTTAATCAACATAGATTGTAGCAGGAAGTTCGACAAATATATGAACCTGATATTTAAGCTCTGTTCCACACCATAGTAACCATCCCTGCAGCGTTTTTTGAAAATTGAAAATCTTTAGAATCGTCATTTTGCCGGTTTTATGAAGAAAAGTCATATTTCGTCATGTTTTTGAAATTCCCCCATTTTAGTGCCCTTTGAGCTACAGGGCTGCCCGCTTAGTATGTTATGACCAATAGCAACACCAATCATTCCTGCAAGTTTCAGGACTGTACTCCTTGTATTACCGAAAAAAATTTAATTTACGTGGACCACCCTCATTCCTAGTTTTCGAGTCATAAAACCAGTATGAGACGGAATTTTGGCACCACACTTGCAGAATATTTAGCCAACCATGTTGTTAATTTTTGCTGAAAATTTGAGCCAAATCGGTAAAGAAGTGACTGAGAACGAAACGTTTGAGTGAAGGCCGAAAAAGCGATGGGACATTTTTTTTGATCTATACTGTATATTAATATTAACAAAATTAGGAAAATTGAAGATTTCAGCCTGCCCTCTGAATCTCGAATGTGTTTTGATATGGGAATAGTGGAAGTTTTCTCACATATAGGTATCAACGACAAAAGGAGCTCATTCTAGTCAATAACCTATGTAGTCTTTCTTTTCAAAAATTTCTCTTTATCTATGCAGCAATAGTTTTTTATGGCTAGCTTGTGTTTGAATGCAATTTAAAACCAGGTTCAGACAAAGTCATTTTAAAAAGAATGGTTATAAAGACACATGTGACAGGTCATCCGCCATAGAGGGAAGGGAGGTTGGGGGTCTGAGCCCAACATTTGGGAGCGGGTTGGGCTATAAAAAATGCTTAAAAATCGCAATTTTTCGGCCAAAAAGTCGTCAAAAATCGCTACTAATTTGGGCTGAAATACAGCTGAAAAGTGCTGTTTTACAGGCGATTTTGGCAATTTTGGCAGGTGATTTTTTATGTCTGAAATTGTAGAAGAATTGCAAAAATTTGCTCAAAAAATTACTTGCCACAAAAATCTGAGGGGGTCAGAAAAATCGTCTTGGGGCATCCCTGACCCCCAGACCCTCTGTTACATGTATGGTTATAAATTTCCACAGAAAAATGCTTCCACAGAAAAAAGTTGCATCTCTGATCAAATTTTCAACCAACACTAGCAACTTCAAACAAACGATGATGTTTTGCCAGTTCGCTGAAGTGTTACAAGTGTGACAAAAAGTTTTCGACTGCATTTTAGAATCTACTATTAAAATCTATTAAAATACTATTAAAATTGCTATTTAATAGTATTAATATTAAATCTAAAATAAAATTTAACAGGGGGCTATTATATTAATATTAAATTAAAATAAAATTTCACTATTAAAATTACAGTAGTTAGTAAGTAGGTGGTAGAGTACAGTAGAACCTCCAATGGGATGCTCACAGTAACCTGCAAAGTGTTCCATTCCATTTATTGACATGTTAAATTGATTGATGCGTCCCAAAGCCAAAATTAGATTCCTTGGCATTGTACCACATTTGCAATCTGAAATTACGCCCCTCAGCTCATACAGTGCTCTGCGTCGGGTCTGCCCCCATCCAACTTAGGCCATACCCCTCCGGATGGGACCCCCGAGACGATTTTTCGGAACCCCCTCCGATTTTCTCTCAAGTAATTTTTGAGCAAAGTTTTTCGATTTTTTTTGCAATGTCAAACACAAAAATTGCCAAAATCACCTGCAAAAAAGCACTTTTTAGCTGTATTTCAGCCCAAATGAGTGATTTTTGACGATTTGTAGCCGAAAAAATGCGATTTTTGAGCTTTTTTAGTGCATTTATTGAAATGTCTGGAATCGGTAGGTATATATTTATTTATTTGTTGTTAATTTTTGCTGAAAATTTGAGCCAAACCCATGAAGAACCGACGAAGAACGAACCATTAGAGTGAAGCCCATTCAGCCCAAAAAATGCGATTGCACATTTTTTCTAGACTGTAGTTTTATCTAGTTTTCAGTGGGTTTACCTAATAAAGTAGTAATACGCACCATACGTTACCTATTTAGGTTGCGGCCTGAAAATTCTACTACTTTTCTTTATGCAGAATCTTTTCTAATTGGTTTCACAGTTCGAAAATGCTCACACCACTGCTTTTACAGTAATACTGTAGACTGCATTTAGGTCCTTTGTCAAGAATGGCCTTTGTGCAGACAACCAAACCGAAGCCGCACCTTCAATGCAAAGGAGAACAGGCACCGCAATTCGCCTTTCTCTTGGACGTTAACCCTATCTTGCGTATGTGACCATCTATTACTCCAACACACACTTGTAGTACAGTTAGGAAGGATGGATAAAGTGGCACAACTTACTGGTGTTAGTGCGATTAAAATTTAAAGAGTGCCTTACGCCGACTGGGTGGTGCTTTACGCCTACTCTTCTGGTGCGATACGCCGACCTGATTTTTATCAACAGAGGCCAACATTCAGTAATGCCAGAGCATACAGTATACTATCAGAGGGTTCTCTTCAGAGAGACCGCACGAACAACAAAAATATATTTCAGAACAACTTAAATATACAGCACAACAATAGGCTCAACGTAGGATATGTACAATAATTACATAGCTTTTATAGACAATCAAAGCTGCTGGTAATTGGGGGCGGCAGGGTCCAAGCAGGGATGAATATTTTTCCGAAAAAACCTCGGCCTGTTTTTTCCAGTTTTTTTTCGTTTTTTTCGGTTTTTTTCCGAAATCGCGGAAAAAACTACAACTCAAGTTCTCGGTCTCTTACCCTGGTTTTATGATTCTAAGCTTTCTGGGGCGTTCCTCAGTCTTTTCAGACCAGAAATACATGTGTTACATAGATACTGTATAAATCACGAAACAAGCATGAAACAGTGCCTGACAGATTCCCTCAATAACGCTATATGCAAATTTTCTTACAGCAGTTTGCATTTTTGTTTTGTCTTGCCAAATTTGGTCTCTTCTGTTCTTTTTCTAACAGTTTTGAGTTAGTATGGCCTATTATACATTGCAGAATTCCATTTTTGAAAAGAAAAATGACATAAATTAGCGATTTTAGCTTGAGCCTTTTTCCAAGATTTATGTTCTTTTCCGATCCTTAGGGAAAAAACGGTTTTTTTTCGGAAAAAAACGGAAAAACACCGAAACAAAACACACCTCACATCCCTGGTCCAAAGCCTCAGGAACAGGAAACACCCACCAAGGATCTTCCTCTTCAAGTCCAAAATGACCGTCTACTCCCCTCCCAACATAATGGCATGTGGCTTAGGTACCGGTTTATTCTGTTGTTGATTTCGGCAAGAGGTCGCCACTGCTCACTTGCTAAAAAGTGAATGAACCTTCATGTAAACTAATACTGTATTTTATATTGTGTTTGTTTCAGCTAATAATAAGTTACCGGTCCTTCGCTATTTGAATACGCAATATCTCGCGCTCTGCGGGCTCTATGCGGCTCACTGCGTTGATTGAAGTTGAGGAATTCGCTGCTGTGCAACATCTATGGCTGCATTGCGTTGAGAACTTCATTGCGGAGCTACCGTACTCGACATAGTCTTTGGTTTTTCAACACGAAAACATCAATCTATCTATTACGGTAGCCAATTTTCAGAGATGGAGTGGAAGTGGCGTAGCGGCGCTGCTGTTTTTCGCTAAAGAGTGGCAATTGTGGGACACTATCCCCGCGCATTAGCGAACACCTAACTGATTAAGCTGAGGCTAAGATAGATCCTAAAAGTACGTTTAAGTTAGTGATGTAAAATTATGGAATTTGAATTTCAATTCAATTACAATTAAATTATGGGCTCAGTTTCTAATTTCAATTAAATTAAATTAAATTAATTGAAATAGTTTTCCATTATTTTCAATTACAATTATATTTTCAATTAAATTAAGGGAAGCGCGTTTGCGCTTTCCCGGTGTAGTTATTGTTACCGCGGTCCATACTAAAAATTATTTTCGTAGCATTCGAGGAGGGAGCAAATGCGCTTCTCTTATTATGTCGGAGTTTGACCAAATTTGAAAAAAAAGTGCCAAAAAAGGGTATTTTTTCGGCCATACTTTTTAGCATAACTTTTGTGTTTGTGGACCGATTCCTCTAACATTTGCAGGCATTGAAATTTCAAGTTTTTTATATGTTTTGATGAAGATTTGAGCGAAATTGGTTGATTCGTTTTCGAGCACTGCTTTTTTGAAAAAATGCTCTCGAGGGAGGGGGGGGGCTGGCGAAAAAACAAAATGGTGGTTTTCGGCGTTTTTAAGGTACTTCTCGCGGTAACATAGTAACGTGTTATACATCAAAAGTTTGCAAAAATTCTGAATTTTCTATTGGTGCAGTCGGTTTTTGGATATTGTTTTTCGTTTTTGAGTTAAAAATTTTTTTAATTTTTGAAAATTGCCAGTAAAACCAACTAATGGTTTAAAGGTCCCCATGGATCGGACCTGTTACGTTTTGTTAAGCAAAGTGTGTAGTTTCATATTACGTGTGGTAGAATTGCATAATAATCCGGGATCAAAAGTTATGGCCGATTGAAGCACTAAAAATGGTCAAATTTTGGACACTTTTTTCGAAATTTTATTACTTTTTGATTTTTGAAGCGGGGAAGAGGGTTGCGCGATCTGGGGAAGGTCTGGAGCTCTGGGACTTTTAGGTTTTGTTAAGGAATGATTGCAGTTTGAAACTAAGGGTCGTAGACGTTTTTTCGACTATGGTATCAAAAGTTATGAAACATTGAAAAATAGTAAGAGTCGGCTTTTCTTGGTTATGAGACCCTGTGTTCAGGACATGATAATCTGGGTAAGAAGTTTTACGATTTGGCTCAAAATTTGTGTCAGGATGTAAGGACACAATATAAACAAGATTCTAACATATTTGGGCGAAAATTCGAAAAAAAAATTTTTTGGACTTTTTGCCGTATTTAGCTCATAACTGTAGTAAAAGTAAACGTACAAAGGTGGGGATTGCATATTATGAATGAGAAAAGGCTGTTCTTTCCAACGGTGCACAGCAAGCTGCGATCAGAAAGCTCTAAAGATATTTATGTCGGATTTTGGACAAAATTGAAAAAATGCAAAAAACGCTTTTTTGGGCTATGCTTTTTAGCATAAGTTTTATATTTCTGGACCGATTGCTCTAATATTTGGAGACATTGTAGATTGAAGTTTTCTCTATCTTTTGGTGAAGATTTGAGTGAAATTCGTTCATTCGTTTTGGAGTACTTATCAATTGAATAAATGCTGTTGAGGGGAGCTGAGAAAGAAAGAAAATGGTAGTTTTCGGTGTTTTTGAGATAATTCTCAGGGTTATATATAAAGGTGGTATACACATACATGTACTAGGGGGGTTGGGGGTTTACCCCCTGCTGGAAAGGCCAACCCCCCTCACCCCCCACCCCCGAGACAGTTTAAGGGGACCCTCCCCCGACCAAAAAATACAAGTGCTAGTAGTGGCTCCAGTATTAAAATTTGGCGTTTCCACTGCTGATATTTAAGAAAAATCGGTGTTTTTGGAAGCTCTTTTTGTCATTTTTTGCTTGTTTTAGCTTTAAAACGCTATTTGGCAGCTAAAAATTCCTTACTGAAAAAAACGTGTCAAAAACGCATTTCTAGGCGTTTTCGAGCTTTACGAAATTTGGGACCCCCACCTGGGCGAACCCCCCATCGACCACCCACCTGAGGAAACCCCCCTACGCCCCTCCCCCAGGTCGGCCCGGAGCTGTTACATGTATGGGTATACATCAAAGCTTTGCAGGCATTCCGAATTTTCTATTTGTGGAGTCCGTTTTTAGTTAAAAGGAAAACTAGAAACAGGAGGATACAGTATTGGTTGACGAGATATTATAGCGATTGGAAACTACAGTATTAAGGGAAGCGCGTTTGCGCTTTTCAGTGTGGTTATTGGGTAGCGCGGCCCAGACATGGGCTAGCATTTCGGCTGAGGGGGGGGGGGTAGAATTTTCAATTCCGGAGGGGGGGGGGCTGAGGGGGGTAGGAGCGCCGGGGGGGGGGGTGAGGGGGGGGTAAGCCAAAAAGTCCGATTTTTGGCTAAAATCAAGGTTTTTTGGCTTATTTTTCATCAAAATACGTTAAAATAAGCTATTCTGAGCTCATTTACACCTAATCCAGGCATATATTTATCATAATTTTCTATACAAAAATCTTCCAAAAAATTCCTGAGGGGGGGTAGCGGCCGGCTGAGGGGGGTAGGTCAGAGCCTGAGGGGGGTCAACCTCCCCTCAGCCCCCACTTTGCCCATGTCTGGCGCGGCCCATACTAAATTGTTTTGGTAGCATTCGGGGAAGGAGCAAAACGGTTCCCTCATTATGTCGGAGTTTGGACAACATTGAGAAAATGCCAAAAAGGGTATTTTTTCGGCAATACTTTTTTGCATAACTTTTGTATCTGTATTTGTATCTAAAAATGGCCAAATTTTGGACATTTACTGTACTTCAAATTTGTTGAATTTTCAGTGGCAGGAATGTGTAAATGATATTATTTTAGTGCACCAGCCAATAGAAAACGTGTCACCAGCACCTAAATTGGCCGATCCACAAGCTCAAGAAATAGGGCGCCGAACGTGACATACATTTTTGCTCAAAAGTTTCGTCATTGCTGATGTTTCTAAGCGCATAGCAAGTAAATCGCTGGCTCAAATGTGTTCAGATGCACATTAATCGAAGCCTCTTGATCTGATCATCTCAAAAATACCGCCCACGTCTCAGTCTGATGCTTTATAACTGTTATCGGTCGAAATTCTGCAGACCTACTTTTAACCCTTCCGGTACCTGATCCGTTGGTGGCTGTTGTTCTAGCGGCTTGCCGTCAGCTAAGTCATCAACAACTTTTTATCACCACCGCACAGACAAATAAATAAGGTGGCAGATCGTAGGCCGCCCGTTGCAGACCCTGCTACAGGCACGTACAATGTACTGACTAGAGATAAGGCAGCAACTGGGCCATGCTGCGTAGGTAACGTAACTGTCAGCATAATTTACAGTACATGCGGCTGGGCGGCGGGCTACCTACGTACAGTAGTACCTATCACATCCATATCACATACGCTCTATGCCTAAATGTTACGAGCTGCGGCTGGGTGTCCAGCTACGACATACCAGTACCTTATGTTTACTGCCGTTTTTGGTCCCTTAAGTGGTCGAAAATCGAAATTTCGAGCACGATTTGAGATGCAGCATGACCTGGCGAATCGATGCTGTAGGTGTGCTCAACTGCAACAACACTGAAGAGCTGCTCACTCCGCACACTTGAAGCAGGAGGGCAGAACAGACATGGGCTAGGATTTGGGCTGAAGGGTGGTAAATTTTCGAATCCTAAGGGAAATCCTGATTAAAATCATGGTTTGTTGGCTTATTTGTCATTAAAATAACTTAAAATATGCTATTCTGTCTAAGCGCATTTATCTGTAATGAGGGTGGGGCATCGGCCTGAGCGGGTCAACCTTTTCATTGAAGGGCTTTGGAAGGGCCACTACCTTTTCTGCGATTCTCTACTTAGTTCATTTCAGATCGCTGATTGCATCAATGCTTGACTGATAAGCAGCAGTTTGCTTTTTCAAATTTTCAGATGTTCTTGCATAACTATAAATATCGATATCGAATACCATCGAATTATGATATCGTAGGAACACTAATAAATGCATTCAGTAATCGATACATGGCCCAGAGAAATGGGGGATAAGTCCGGAAAAGTCGCCAAAAGGTTGATAAGCCGCTGCGAACTCGTCTATTTTTCTTAAAATTTCGCCCACATTCTCAGCAAGGGGGGTTGAACAAGTTACAGCATGTATTTACGTGCTATGCCATGCTTGAGTAAAATCTTTAAAATTGATTGGAAATTCAGTAGAAATGACACAGTCACCGAAAATGGCAGTAAACATAAGGTACTGGAAGGTTTAATAGTAGGACTGCAGAATTTCGACTGATAACTAAAGCGATAAAGCATCAGACTGAGACGTGGCCGGTAATTTTAAGATCATCAGATCAAGAGGCTTCGATTGATGAGCATCTGAACACGTTTGAGCCAGTGGTTTACTTGCTATGCGCTTAGAAACATCAGCAATGAAACTTTTGAGCAAAAATGCAAGTCATGTTCGGCGCCATATTTCTTGAGTTTGGATCGACCAATTTAGGTGCTGGTGGAAAGTTTTCTATTCTACGTGTCGAGATCTTTCATCCCTAACTTCACTGGTGCAAAAGTGATGGGTATTTTTTAATGACGAAAAATTTTGTCTCTCTCCGTGACGAAAAACGTTCAAAATTTGGCGCCAAAATTTTGGCTAGAACAAAGTTAGGCAACCACCCGGAAGCCCGTTGTCTCAGCTGCACAAGGCACGAAACCGCATCGCGATAGGTTCTGAAATGTGTGAATGACAGCTGATTGAACAGCGGCTGCAAAAAGTGGCCTGGGTCACATTTCGAGATTTGGCATATTTGCCACGCCTGGGCATAATCGAGAGCTCTGCACTATGTCTGTTGGTGAAACAGGTCGCCCAGACCGTCCTGTTAGATTTACAGAGTGTTTGTTCTCCACTGTTGCCTATGTAAATGCAGGGATATCTCTGCAAAGTATCCCCTATCACAATAGTGGATATATGAATAAAGGTGTAGTTATTGGAGTCAGTATCCAAGATGTAAAGAATAGGATATCAACTTTTTAGCTCCAAAGCCCAACTAGCCAATAACTACACCCGCGCAAAGGCAATCGCCACGGCACTGCTGAATGCGTCTGAGTCGTGTGGATCTTGTGTTGCGCTTATGGCTTACTAACGCCAGTTGTTTTCTGTTCTATGGATCGATTCTAGGTCAAAATGCTATAGAATAAGGGTGCCGACCACCCCTAAAGCTGAGCTGGACTACCAGTAGTCACGCCACATCAAACGGTTCTTTTTAGTTTTACACAGGCGTCATACGCTAGAATAAGCAAGCAACATTCCAGTGGTTATAGCATTAAGACCAGAAAATCTCAATATCTAATATGTGAATAGCTCACACTCCCAATACCGAATACTTCATTAATAATGACAAATTGATGCTTAACTTGTACTGATTTTGGATTTTGGTTGATTGATGGAAAAACAGCTTTGTAAAGCTAATTATAAGTTCAATTTCAAAGATTGTCAGTATTATAGAGCAAAACATACATAAAATTTGTGCCCAAAGTTTCAAAAGGCAGGGTAAGTAGCGTTTTGTATACTCATCACAGCTCAGCTGCTGTTTTGGTTTGTGAGGTCTTGGGTATGAGCATTTCAATCTATCCCCAGCTGATCAAAGTTGCTTTGCAGTAAGCAGAAACATCCACTTAAGCACGGATTTTCTTCTGGGCATTGGACGGGCTTTGATTGTATGTATACGTCAAACAAGAACTGTGAGATATTTCTTGGCAAAGCACCTGCAGGCAATGCAGAAACAGTTTCGCTCTCAAACAGATGGGTTGCAGTGTGTTCAGGTTGCACTGCAGAAACTGGATAAACGTAGTGTAGTAGCATCATAAAATTGGTCAGCTGAGACAGCAGTAGACAAATAAAGCGATTCTAGGTGTTCCAAATTGCTACCTCCGATTTGTTGAGATCACATGATCATCTTTGACCCATATTTATGACTTACTTTGTGGTGTTTGTGGCAGTGGTTGCTGTTTGTTGTAGAGAATAATTAAACAGTAGAAATAGAAAAGTTTGTGCAGTTTATGCTTATAGATTTTCTAGACCTGAAAGGGGCCGTGCATAATAAACTGGTGTTAAAAAGTTCAAAATTTGGATCCCCACCCCTCCCAACATTTTTTACGTTTTCAGCATGACCGCCGTAAAAACTCCAAAGTTTTTCGGTGACCCGCCTGAATTAAACTTGATACTGTCTCCATGAATGGAAAATGTACAATCTAAAATATATGTAGTATTGTATAAAAAAAGTAAAAGCTAGTAAGTAGTAAAAGCTGTGAAAAAGAAAATTTTTTAATTTTTGACAGTAAACTACCATTTTGGCAGTTAGAAAGATGAAGGTAGAGTTTTCCTTGTAATATAGTTGCAACAAAATCTTCTTAGGCACCTAAAAAAACGTTGACGTTTTCGATGATACCAAACCCCACACCTGCAACGTCTTTCTGACGTTCAACCGACTACCCCAGCCCCTCTCTAAATGTTGTAGTTTATGGACAGCTCCAAATAAAGATGCACCTTTTCATTTGTACAGGCTAGCTGAGCCTGAACCATATGAGCGGAAATTGCGGAAACTCTGAGGGGCAGCGCTTGGGTCCTCTCTGAGATTTCAGGTTATCACCAACATTTGGCTCACTTCTAATCTGACCGGCTGATGAATTTTTCAAAAGATTTTTTCTTTTTTTAAATTATTCTTGTTAGTATACATTAAAAGCATACATGGGCAGGAAAAATCCGGAGGGGGAATGGAGACGTTGGGGGTCCAGAAAAAAGGCCAAAAAACGCCTATTTGACTTAAATAAGCGAAAATTTTCTCCCTCCGGGGGCGGGAGGTGGGGGAGTGGGGTATGGCCGGCCGTGGGGGTGGTATTGGCCAGCGAAGGGAGGGGTATACCCCACACCCCCGGCCCATGTATGATTAAAAGAGTTCTTCCCCCACCCAAAATTGGCCTGGATTGGGCCCTCTGCGATCATCGCCCCCCCCACCAGCAAGAGCCTGGCACGCCTGGCCGGGATCAATTTTTGGCCGCCGGGCCGGCCGTGTGGGGCATGCACAGCAGAAATTTTAGAGCGAAATTAAAATTAAGCACAAAATAGAAATACACACTCGTTTTTCTGTTTTAAAATGCTACTTTTGAAAGCTTAACTTTAATTTTAGCTTTCAATTTGAGAATTCAAACCAAATTTTCAAAACTTTAGTTAGACAAAGCAAAAACCAATGGGCCGGGCTGGATTTTGATGCCGGGCGGCTATCCCTCTGCTGAAAGGCCTGCTGGGCCTGGCCGAGCCCAAAAAAACGTGCCCATGGATGCTACCTTATTCCATGGTGGGGGCATATGGACCTAGAATCGATCCATAGAACAGAAAACAACTGGCGTTAGTAAGCCATAAGCGCAACACAAGATCCACACGACTCAGACGCATTCAGCAGTGCCGTGGCGATTGCCTTTGCGCGGGTGTAGTTATTGGCTAGTTGGGCTTTGGAGCTAAAAAGTTGATATCCTATTCTTTACATCTTGGATACTGACTCCAATAACTACACCTTTATTCATATATCCACTATTGTGATAGGGGATACTTTGCAGAGATTATGGAACCTCGGAAAATTTCAATTATGCAATTTTTTCAATTATTTTTTCAATTTTTTGAAAATTTTATTTTTGCTGTTAAAAGACTGTGACAGTGACCCGGGAATTCGAAAAATGTCCATGTAGCCCTTACTAGAAGAAGCTACTACATTTGGAGTAGTACCCCACATAGAATCACGCTTTGCGTGCGGCGGTTTACTGACAATAAATGTGACTGGAAAATGAAAGTGCAAAAAAGTGATTGGCCAGTCACATGTCAATCACGCTTGTTTGTCAGACAATGCTCAGTGCAGCATGCAACACGTGATTGGCCAGTCACAGCAAATCACGCTTTTTGAAAATTTCAGTGAATGCGAAAATATTCACTGCGTGATGACCGTTTTTTAAGGCACGCATTTCATGTCCCTATGGCCAGGCACGCAAAAAGTACGTACGCACGCTCTGCGTCCAAGAGGTATAAAAAAGTATAAGCTTAGAGACACCTGGTTAGCCTGCTGCCCGACCAGGCGAGAAAATTTTAAAAACGTGCCTTTCAAAAACGCATAAAATGGCAATCTGGGGGAAATTTACAGTTAGTTCATTGTTTACTATATATCAGTACATAATCTAAACGGTTTCAGCAGTTTTGAGCAACATCACATCTTAGGTACCTTTGCCAAAAAGGGCGTATAAACCCACCATACATAAAAAAATCACTGTTTTGACTTTTATGAACAACAAAATAAAAAGCAAAGCATAAAATATTACAAAACAAAGTGAGGTTAGTATAAAGAGGTGACAAACCCTAAATAGGTTTTTGTATGGAGTCAGTCATTAGCGCCTCTAAATACTCACGCATTTTCTTACATTCACCACAGGAAATAATTGAAAATATATTGAAAGTTGTGCCATAATTTAATTGTAATTTAATTGAAATTCGCCTGGAATTTCAATTAAATTAAAATTAAATTTTGCCACAACTTTAGAATTTCAATTAAATTAAATTAATTGAATTGAAATTAAAAAGGGCCAATTATGCGAATTTCAATTACAATTAAATTAATTTTTTACATCACTAGTTTAAGTTCATCCTTAAGCCTAATCCCCAATCAATGTCGAAGCTTAAAACTTGATCACAATGCTTAACAGAAGCTGGTACTTCCAAATTTGTGGGGGGTAGTGTCGATGTATAAAAATCGGAGCATCAGTGCGTCATGCATAAGTGAAATGCACGCTGCTTCCCTCTCAATTCGCCAGGGAAACCTAGCTTAGTCTGTACAAGGTATACATATGTGAATACCATACATGTAACAGGTCATCCGCCGATGGGGGGAGAGGGGTTGGGGGGGTCTGGTGCCGGGGGGGGTCTGAGCCAAAATTTTGGGAGGGGGTAGGGCACTAAAAACCGGTCAAAACTCGAAAAAATCGCAATTTTTGGGCTAAATATCGCCAAAAATCTCTAAAGTGGGCTGATATAAAGGTAAAAAAGTGCTGTTTTGCAGGTGATTTTGGCAATTTTTATGTCGGGGGGGATCGGCGAAATCGTCTCGGGGGGCCCATCCGGGGGGGGGGCTTGCCTAAGTCGGGTGGGGGCAGCAGACCCCCCAGACCCCCCTGTTACATGTATGGTGAATACTACATACATGCTGTACTATAAGCACAAACACATTCGCAGGCAGCTATCAGGTTTTATGAGTTAGGTGGTAGGTAATCCAGTCGGCGTATCGCAACTGTTGAGTACGAGTCGGCGTAAGGCACCTGCTCAGTAGGCGTAAGGCACCTTAGGTGTAGTCGGCGTTTGGCACCTGCCCAGTTGTCGTAAAGCACCACCCCAGTCAGCGTTCAAGGCCCAAAAACTCAGTTAGTAGATGCTCATTTTTTTCTCGAATTTTTTGTGCTATCAAAAGTAAATACAGGGTGTGTAAAAAAAACAACCCAGCAGAGTTTTTGCTGTATCAACCGCAAATCTTAACCGATTTGAATGAATCCTACTTTAAATGAAAGACGAATAAATTCTTGAAAGACTGGTGAAGGCTCTATTAAGATTCGATGCTCAGTTCCTGAGATATTTTCCTTCAAACTCAAAACAGAGATTTTGGCAGTGAACAAGAGCGATTCCGTTGCACTTCACAACAAAACGGATTCCTACTGCTGAGGGGCAAGAAGACTTTTACAAATGAAGAAACCATGCATGTGTGGCACCAGAAAAACCTCGTTACGTTAGCCCTGAGCAGTAGGAATCGGTTTTATTATGAAGTGCAACAGAATAATAAAAATCGCTCTTGTTCATAGCCAAAATCTGTTTTGACTTTGAGTGCAAATATCTCGGGAACTAAGCTTCGCCAATCTTTCAAGAATTAATTTATCTTTCATATAAAATAGGACTCACTGAAATCGGTTGAGATTTGCGGCTGCTACAGTAAAAAATCTGCTGGGTTGTTTTAATCTCTGTTGTGCACTGCCAAAATCTCTGTTTTGATTTTTAAAGCAATTATCTCAGGAACTAAGCAACGCAACTTAATAAAAGCTACACCAATCGTTAAAGAATCTATTTATCTTTCATTTAAAGCAGGATTCATTCAAATCGGTTGAGATTTACGGTTGCTACAGCAAAAAATCTGCTGGGTTGTTTTTTTTACGCACCCTGTAGATAGCGCTACATTTTTGTGAAATAAAATACCTTTGGGGGGTTAAATTTGGTCCAGAAGGGGCTCGAAAAAAAAATTTTTGTCTCGAATTCTCGAATTTGGTCACATAGGGTATCGTTTGAAAGAGAACGCTGATGCGATTATAAATATGCAATCCGAAAGTTTCTACGTACGTTCACTGGTTACAGACTTATAAGCCGAGATCTCAGAGAAGGTCGAAAAATTGAGTCTCACAGAAGGTGATAAAACGTCCTTTTACGTTAAATTATACCAAAATGCAAAATTTTAGCCAGATCGGAGACAAAAAGTTGAGATTTGTCCGGGAAGAGTGTTGACCCTTAGAGAGACCGGCTCTTGTAAATGTATGCGTTCGCTTAGCTGGTATTTAGCGGATGAAAAATGTAACTGCTAAAACCGGCTGCCATAGTACAATAGAATGTGCGTCTGTTCCGTTGTGCTGAAGAATATTCTGTTTGCAGCGTACTATTACCGTGTGCCAGTGGTTGTCAAATACACTTGGGTGGCCGAAACAGAAACGTTCACATGCAGTATCGACAGTCCAATTAGTGACAGACTCAGCAAGGAGGTTGTGCGCGAGTATAGTAGCTTCCATGTGCATGCAATTCCAATTCAGTGCGGTAATGGACTAGAGGAGGATGGCTTTTTTGCCGTCAGCCTGGTTGGGCTTGAAGGCTCTATACGTGATTAAGGCAGTCAGGCACTTAACGCCGTTTATGGTACCGACACCATTTAAGGTGCCGGTAACATGTATGGTACCGGTACCATTTACGGTACCCCCACCATCAGGGCCTGTGGTGGTACCATATATGGTGATGATACCTTATAAGGAAGGTGCCGGTACCATATATGGTACTACAGTCATACATGTAACAGGTCATCCGCTGATGGGGGGAGGGGGGGTTGGGGGGGGGGGGTCTGGCGCCTGGCGGGGGGGGGGGGGGGACTGAGCCAAAATTTTGGGGGAGGGGTGGGCACTAAAAAACGCTCAAAAATCGAGAAAAATCGCAATTTTTTGGCTAAAAAATTGCCACAAATCGCTAATTTGGGCTGAAATACAGCTAAAAAGTGCTGTTTTGCAGGCGATTTTGGCAATTTTTGTGTGTGAAAGTGTAGAAAATTGCAAAAATTTGCTCGAAAATTTGCTTGCCAGAAGAGTCGGAGGGGGGGTGGGTGTAATCGTCTCGGGGGGGGGGGGGGGGGTCACCGCTGGGGGTGGGGGGGGGGTCTGGCCAAAGTCGGGTGGGGGGGTAGACCCCCCCAGACCCCCCCCTGTTACACGTCACTCTTTAACTTAGTGTTGGAAAGTCCGGGGTTAAAAAAATAAGTTCAGGTTCAAGTCAAGTCCAACATCGAAATTTCAGGTTCAAGTCCAGGTTCAAGTCCAGGTTCAAGTCCATCATCTAAAAAACCTGGACAATAGGTTCAGGTTCAAGTCCACTGATAATTTCAAGAATTGTTCAAATTTTGCACTGATCGCAACTTTTCTGAGCTATTTAAGCCTGTCTACTAGTAATGAAAGACGAAAACCACATTCTATGGGGCAATAGTTTCGTTTTCTCGCATATTCAGTTTGAAAAATCGGTGCAAAAACAAGAAATCATGAAAATGTTGTGCAATCCAACCGAAAATTTGACAAATTTTGCCTAAACTTTCACTCAAATTTTGAACCTATTGAGTGAGTCCAGTAAAACGAAACAGGTTCAAGTCCGGCTGAAATAAAATAGGTTCAGGTTCAGGTTCAAGTCCACAGATTTCAGGTTAAAAACCTATTAATAAGTCCAGGTTCAAGTCGGACTTGCCAACAGTAATATATACATATACAAATGTATTCGATTTGCCAATATGTTTTATACATATGCAAACGAACCAAATATGCAAACGGTTTGTATATTTCCGTTTGCATATTTCTATTGATAGTATGCAGTGCTAATTTATGATTATTATCTATGCTAAAACCAACGCGCTGTACCAAAATTTCGCTCCCAATTTGGCCTACTCTACCACCTGACTATCATTCAGAAGTTTAGTGTTTGCTTTTTGGATAGGTCTTATTAATCTATTAACTACTAAATACAGTGTTGGCCAAAAAAGACCGCCTGACCATTTTTCCAGTTTTCCAAATAATTATAAATGGCAACCATTCCGTCAATTTTCAACCGAATGAAAAGATTTTTGGCAAGATTATTATTATTTGTTAAGAGTTTGTTTTGGCCTAGACTAGGCCACTGTTTGGTGTGAGGAAATGAAGTGTTGCAAATCATTTTCTTATTGCTCAAGCCCCCTGGTTCAAGTATTTCTCACGGAAACAAAAAATTACACTATAGCTAACCTAATACCGAATACGTTTTTTCCTTTGTAAGACATTTAGTGCTTGGAATTCACTGTTTTCTCAATGCTAAAGTAGTTTGAACTCAACTAGCAATTTTGTTTAAGCGAATTCTGACTAAAGATTAGTTTTTTACAAAAATCTGCAGTTTTATGAAAATATACAAATATGCAAAAAATATGCAATAATCTATTTTTGTTTGCATATGTATATATACATATTCGTATACATTTGAACCTACTTTGTATATATACATATACATATATACAGTATAGATAAAAAAAAATGTCCCATCGCTTTTTCGGCCTTCACTCAAACGTTTCGTTCTCAGTCACTTCTTTACCGATTTGGCTCAAATTTTCAGCAAAAATTAACAACATGGTTGGCTAAATATTCTGCAAGTGTGGTGCCAAAATTCCGACTCATACTGGTTTTATGACCCGAAAACTAGGAATGAGGGTGGTCCACGCAAATTTAATTTTTTTCGGTAATACAAAGAGTACAGTCCTGAAACTTGCAGGAATGATTGGTGTTGCTATTGGGCATAACATACTAAGCTGGCAGCCCTGTAGCTCAAAGGGCACTAAAATGGGGGAATTTCAAAAACATGACGAAATATGACTTTTCTTCGTAAAACCGGCAAAATGACGATTCTAAAGATTTTCAATTTTCAAAAAACGCTGCAGGGATGGTTACTATGGTGTGGAACAGAGCTTAAATATCAGGTTCATTTATTTGTCGAACTTCCTGCTACAATCTATGTTGATTAACAACAGATTCAGTGCTTTGATTCTAGAAGGTGCAGATTTCTTAACTATGGGATTTTCACTCATGTTTTTGAAATTCCCCCATTTTAGTGCCCTTTGAGCTACAGGGCTGCCCGCTTAGTATGTTATGCCCAATAGCAACACCAATCATTCCTGCAAGTTTCAGGACTGTACTCCTTGTATTACCGAAAAAAAATAAATTTGCGTGGACCACCCTTATTCCAAGTTGTTGGGTCATAAAACCAGTATGAGTCGGAATTTTGGCACCACACTTGCAGAACATTTAGCCAACCATGTTGTTAATTTTTGCTGAAAATTTGAGCCAAATCGGTAAAGAAGTGACTGAGAACGAAACGTTTGAGTGAAGGCCGAAAAAGCGATGGGACATTTTTTTATCTATACTGTATTTGAAAATCCTAATATTTGCCATCTGTATATGGTACCCCTACTGTACTTTCGCATTGGTACCGGTACCGGTACCATATATAGTACCACTCTGTTCAGATTTCGTACCATATATGGTACCGGCACCCATGGTCATGGGTAGGGGTACCATGCATGGTGCCGGTACCATATAGTGTACCACCACAGGCCCCGAAGGTGGGGGTACCATATATGGTACCACCACCCTAGGTACCTTATATGGTGTCGGTACCATAAACGGCGTTAGTTAAGTGCCTGACTGTGAGATATAAATCAGTTAATTTGCATAAACTGATGTAGACTCGATATTGCTTCATTATTTACAGAACATTTGAATGACAGACTCAGAAGCAAATATAGGACAGCCATTGCGTGCCAGGTAGAGTGGTAGTGCGAACTTTACAGCAACTTTTGAAAGCGCTCTTTCTTAGGTCTTGCTTTGTTTCTAGCCACAATCTGTTTTGATGTTGAATGCAAATATCTCAAGAACGAAAGAGAGTATCTTAAGAAAAATGTCACCAATCGTTCAAGAATTTATCAATCTTTCATTCAAAAAGGGAGTCATTGAAATTGGTTGAGATTTATGGTTGCAGTAAAAAATCTGCTGGGTTGTTTTTAATCGCTCTTTTTAATGCTGTAAACTGTTTTTATTTGAGGGCAGATATCTCCAGGGCCTAAGCAGAGAATGTAAACCCTTTGAAATATACCAACGTCATATGGCGCAGTTAGCCAACCTATCGAAAAGCAAAAAATGAAGGTAATCGTATCGAAAGCTGTTTCTTACCCCCTCAGAAACGCCTTTTCAACCAGTCACAAACTCAAAATTTGTTGTTTTAGATGTTCAGGTATTACGCTTGCTTTCTCAATGGTTAAAAAATAACGTTCGGTATACCAGTTTACCGCAATAAACCAAGACAATCTGAAAACAACCTATCCGAAATCCAGAGCGAATGTATTGGAAACTGAGACCATGGAAACTATCGGAAAGTTAAAAGGCTTTCCGATACCTTAAAAACGCGGTCATTTGCAAAAGGTTAATAAAAATTCCATCCAGCAATCTTTTCAGAATTAATCTATCTTTTATTTTAAGATTTATCAAATCCGTTGAGATTTGGTTGCTAGAGTAAAAATTTGAGGGGCTGTTTTTGACGGGGCCTCTATTTTACGCTTGGAAACTACTCTACTGCACCGTATACATTTTGTAAGTTAACAATTTCTGTGCTTTCCATTCATTCCTGCTCTATCTGTAGTAATAATAAACAGCCTTATCGGAGCACTTTTATGAATGAATGTCTAGTGGCCACCGAATCTGACCAAGGTATACAATTTTTGCATTCCTATAAAGATTTTATTTTATCCAAGCTTTTCAGCCGAAGTACTAAGGTTCCTCTTGTCTGTCCGAATGTCAGGCATCCCTTTGTTTTATGTAGCTATGTACATAGTTCGAGAGAACAGCCGAGGGGAAGAAATCGGTAGAAAGCTTTGGACCGAAATGAAAACTCGAGTGGGCCCCAATTTGATAATGGCTATCGATTCTGGTAATTTGCGTTATGTGAAAACGCATTTTTTGGAATGGTTTGTTTTTGTTTCAGAACGAGAGATGACAGCCAAATATCGATCGGTAGACTTTCCTTTTCCTTCTTCCAATGTGTTGCTACGGATTAAAGGTCAAATTTCGATTACCCTGCAGGCTATAGAGTCACATTTGAATGCCTTTACTTCTTCTGTCTGTGTCCGCAGAATCGGCACTAATCCGGACGAAATCCCGATTGAACAGGTGGTTGCGTACGATAGAAATGTGGCCAACCGCGATAGAAATGAACATCTCCATCTGTTGCTTTCGTTACCAGCAGTGGAAGGCTATACAGCAGTATCAACCGAAACGCAAGGACAGATTTTAGGCTACGGTTGTCTGAACCCTTCATTTAAACCCGGTTTATGCCGCATTGGACCGCTCTATGCTGATGAATTTGAACTATCACTGATACTCCTGAGAAGGTTGCTAGAAATTGCTTCGCAGACGGAACTTTGATTGTGTTAATTTTCAATTTTTGTACATTCTCTCAAAGTTTTCTGCATACAGAAAAGCTTCCCAGAGTGGCTGTGATACATGTAACAGGGGGGGGGGTGGGGGGGGCCCCCCCCCCCCCCCCGAAATCGCCCCCCCCCCCCCCCCCGGATGGGGACCCCCCCCCCCCCCGAGACGATTTCACCGACCCCCCCCCCTCCGATTTTTCTGGCAAGTAAATTTTCGAGCAAATTTTTGCAATTTTTTACAATTTCACACACAAAAATTGCCAAAATCGCCTGCAAAACAGCACTTTTTAGCTGTATTTCAGCCCAAATTAGCAATTTTTGGCAATTTTTAGCCAAAAAATTGCGATTTTTTCGATTTTTGAGCGTTTTTTAGTGCCCACCCCCCTCCCCCAAAATTTTGGCTCAGACCCCCCCGGCCGGCGCCAGACCCCCCCCCCCCCCCAACCCCCCTCCCCCCATCGGCGGATGACCTGTTACATGTATGGTGGCTGTAGGGATTTATTCAAATGATTGCGCAGTATTGTAACAAGAAAACGTTACAGTACTGTATGTACTGCCCTTTTATCCCTTTTATGTTCGGGTAAACCGAAAACAATGTCGCCGTAGGGGGAGGGGGTCCCCAAGAAACGACGGAAGGCGATTTTGAGGGAGGGGTCCGAAAAATCGGGGATTTTGGAACGACGTTGTTTATGGACGGCCCCTAACCCATGTTTGACAATCAAGGAGTTTTGTTTCAACCTACACACAATACTATTTAAATCATAATTTTACCTCAGAAAATGATGGAATTGAAGATTTCTGACTCCCCACTGAATCTCGAATGTGTTTTCACATGGAAATAGTGGAATTTTTCTCACAAATCGGCATGAATGGTAAAAGGACCTGAACCTCATCAATAACCTGTTCAACGGTCTTTCCTTTCAAAAATTTCTCTTCAACTATGCATCAATAATTTTTTCTATGGCTACTTGTGTTTGAATACAATTTAAAACCAGGTTCAGACAAAGTCATTTTAAAAAATGGTTATAAATTTCCACAGAAAAATGCTTCTAAGTTGCATCTCTGATTAAATTTTCATGTAACACTAACAACTTTAAGCAAAAGATGTTGTTTTGCCAGTTTGCTGAAGTGTGACAAAAACTTTTCGACTGCATTTTAGAATCTACTATTAAAATGCTATTAAAATACTATTAAAATCGTTATTTAATAGTATTAATATTAAATCTAAATTAAAATTAACAGGGGACTATTATATTAATATTAAATTAAAATTAAAATCGGCTAGTTCTATTATATTAATATTAAATTAAAATAAAATTTCACTATTAAAATTACAGTAGTCAGGAGTTGTCCATGGAAACCGACTAGGCCTGGGGGCCTCTCTCACATCAGGGGCGCACCAAGCGGACGTTGGAAGCCGACATCACCATGACGACAACGCGCCAGGCACTCTCTTAGTACCTGGCGCCCAACAGTATGGCTAGAGTGGCTGGCAGTGATAAGGGAAACGTCCGATATGACGAACCACGGGGGTCGTCAAATGGACCACATAGGTCTGATCGTCGTCGCAGATCGGATCGGATCGGATAACTTGGTCTTAGAACTTTATGGTATCTGCGCAATCGGCACACCTTATGACATTTAGGTAATTAGTTAATCTAGAGAAAGGCGCAATTAAAGTGAACTTGATCAGAAGGAGCGGCCGAAAAGCACCTGTGCTCCGAACCAAATCAGCTCGAAGAAATTAAATGCCATTCGATAAACCACAGGGCGACCGACCTAAACCATGGCCGAGTGTGATGCGATCTGCATAGTGGAATGGATTCTGCATGCCTCATACGCATTGTGTTTGCCTGTGTACATCTCGGTGATGGTTGTTCTGGTGTCCAAGCGCAAAACCAGATTAAAGGGCAGTTTCTACTTGCTTTGCATATCTCTCGGAGTGGCAGATATCTGCAACAATATCTTCGAGCTCTTCATGCGAAGATTGCCACTCCTCCTTTGGAACAATCTAGCCATCACGCATGCCATCATTGATTCGACCGTATGTATTTTTTGTGAATGAACAAAGTAAATGGTTGTATCTGAAAGATTTAGTTGTATCAAACGGTGAACAAAATGAACGCCTGGGCTTGGTACTACGTGCAAGTGTTTGGTATGGTTCTGTTGTGCGCCAACCGGTTCACAAGCATTGTCTGGTTCAACCACTACGATCTGGTAATGTCGCCTTTCTTTCAGAACAAAAGACTCGCGTCTTCTTTCCACAAATTTCGCAATTTTCACTGTCTTTCTGATAACTTTTCGCTGTCACTAAAAATTCGCCAGATTTTAACCGACCGAGCCAAAAAATCATTTATGTTTTGGCCAAAAATCCGTCTTGTGTAGTGAAATAGCATTTTTCAGTTATAACAGTCAGGCACTTAACGCCGTTTATGGTACCGACACCATATAAGGTGCCGGTACCATCTAAGCTACCGGTACCTTAGATAGTGGTACCATATATGGTACCGTACCGGCACCCATGGCCAAGGGTAGGGGTACCATATAATATAAGGTGCCGGTGCCATATATGCTACCGGTACCTTAGGTAGTGGTACCATACATATATGGTACCGTACCGGCACCCATGGCCAAGGGTAAGGAGTACCATATATGGTACCACCACAGTCGCCGAACACGGGGGCACTATATATGGTACCGGTACCATATATGGTGATGGTACCATATATGGTACCACTACCCTCGGTACCGGTACCATATATGGTACGGGCACCTTATATGGTGGTGGTACCACAAACGGCGTTAAGTGCCTGACTGTATAAAGACCTTGGTCTTCAAAAGGGCACCAAAAAGTGACCCTAAATTTGGGCATTATCCTGTTACAAGACCAGGGGCCTGTTGCATAAAAGTTATCAGTCTGATACGAACTACACTGATACAAAACAGAACTGATACATATCAGTTGTATTTACAGCGTTTCATAAAAATAATTTCATATCAGCGATCTTTTTTCGAATCAGTCCATGCGCTGATAGGTTTTGGCCTAACTGATACGAAATAAATTAGGACGAATCTCTGCTTTCGATTTTTGTGACCGGAAAAAACTCGGTGCAAACAGTCGCTTGGGTCATTTCCCAACGAGAGTGAGACAGGTTTACCTTCCAAAAGCCATTTAACTGTAAAATTAACAGAAATCAATACGAGATACAGTATACTTGGAGAACCCGTGAGCGTAAAGGCGGATTCACATATACTTTTTCCACCCGTTGGCAGTGACACTTCCAAAATCGTTGCCAACCACTCAATTTAGACAAGTCAAACTGGGAAGGTGCCACCGGGCATGTTTTAATCAGTCGGCAGCACTTTGTCAGTTCACCGAAGTCTGAGTGAGCGGTTGCGAGTTAGAAAGTGCCCCGTTTGACAAGCCTATACCGTGTTTATTCCAATAAGCCAACCGCGGCTTATTTATTTCAGAATGGTGTGGACACGTGGCTTATTAGAGGGCGTTTGATTTTGAGTATCAAAGAAAGTCAAAATCGTAAGGTTTGGGGAGTTATTTTCACCAAAAACTGTGCAGAAACTCTAAAAGATTTAGTCCTCCTCTTTTCTAAAACCTTAAAATTATGTAGGGTTTCAGAAGCCCTGATTTTGGTTTAAAGAACTAAACTATACATAGGGGCCGTTCATAAACGACGTCGTTCCAAAATCCCGTTTTTTCGGACCCCCCCTCCCCCCAAAATCGCCTTGCGTCGTTTTTTGGGAACCCCCCCCCCCTATGGCGACGTCGTTTTCGGTTTACCCCCCCCCCCCCGATAAAAGGGCAGTACATACAGTACTGTCACGTTTTTTTGTTACCATACTGCGCAATCAATAGAATAAATCCCTACAACCACTCTGGAAAGCTTTTCTGTATGGAGAAACGTTTGACAGAATGTGCATAAATCGAAAATAATGTAATTGAAGTACCCTAAAATTTATAAAAAAGCGACGTCGTTTTTTGCTAACCCCCTCCCCCTCCTGGTGCGTCGTCTATCGTCGCATTTCAGCCGACCCCCCCTCCCCCCCTCTGGAACGACGTCGTTTATGAACGGCCCCATACGTAGGGGTTTCAGAAACTATGATTAGCGTTTCCACGTACTTTGAATAGGTTTCAGAAGGCCGAAGGCTTGAAAAGTGTGTTAGAAGGCATAATTATACATAAATTAAAAAGTCCTGATTAGGGTTCGAAGTACTAAAGATACGGTTTTTGCGCGACTTTTAGTTGTCAAACCCGTTTTGAGGCCCAAATAAACGCCATTGATGAAACCCACTTTTCCACCACAGAGAGAGGGAGAGTTAACAGCCAGATAAAGCTGTAAATGGTAAATAATATGTACATGCATACAAGCAGCAGTGCTTCGGGATCGTTGTCGCTTCGATTTAGTACAAGTTCCTCATCAAACAAGTCCATTCCTGTGCAAAAGATGGGTTCCTAACCACCACTCATGACTGATAAAAGTGGACTGATACTGATACCAAATAATTTCCGTTCGCATCAGTGCACCGGTTTTATGCAACGCAATTTTCGTTGGACTGATATTATCAGTCGAATTTGCACTGATACAAAACAGTAATGGACTGATGCCACTTGCACTGTTACGAAAAGTTTTATGCAACGCAATACATTTACACTGATTGAAATTGGACTGATATTATCAGACTGATAACTTTTATGCAACGCCCCCCAGGTCTCATAAGTGGGAAACTCCGGTACTACTGAAGTACAGTATATACAGGGTGTGCCAAAAAAAACAACCCAGCAGATTTTTTGCCGTAGCAACAGCAAATCGCAACCGATTTGAATGAATCTTTTTTAAATAAAAGATAAATAAATTCTTGAAAGACCGATGAACCGCTTATTAAGATAGCCTGCTTAGTTCCTGAGATATTTGCCCTCAAAGTCAAAACAGAGATTTTGGCAGTGAACAAGAGTGATAAACACAACCCAGCAGATTTTTTACTTTTGCAACCATGAATCTTAACCGATTTGAATGAATCCTTTTTTGAATGAAAGATTGATAAATTCTTCAAAGATTGGTGCAATTTTTATTGAGATTCACTGCTTAGTTCTTGAGATATTTGCCCTCAAAGTCGAAGCAGATTTTGGCAAAGAACAAGAGCGATTCCGTAGCACTTCATAATAAAGCAGATTCCTACTGCTGGGGGCTAATGACACTTTACTGTTGAAGTGAACCGAGTTTCTGTGTCACCAGTAAAGCCTCCAATAGCCCTCAACAGTAGCAGGAATCCGTGTTATTACGAAGTGCAGCGGAAAAAGAAAAATTCCCTCTTGTTCACTGCCAAAATCACAGTTTTGAATTTGAGAGTGAATATCTCAGGAACTAAGCATAGTATATTAATAAACGTTGCATCAGTCTTTCAAGAATTTATTTATCTTTCATTTAAAAACGGATTCATTCAAATCGGTTGAGATTTGCGGTTGCTACAGCGAAAAATCTGCTGGGTTGTTTTTTTTTGTCACACCCTGTACATTACTAGATCTGGTCACGAAAAGTGCTGATCGCAGCTGTGAGCTTTCAATGGTTCTGGTTGTTTCCGTTCTCGGTGCCGATGATGCATCCGTGCTGCAGAAGTCACATGGGCAGCAACATCACCCTCTGGGCAACCTTTCAAGACCCTGAGGTTAGCTTCATACCACTGAACCTTTTGCAAATTGGCCAATGAAGAAACCTTGTCGCTTAAGGTACGTCGCATGTACTGGACAGCCATGGTGAGCCTCGAGAGTTTCACCATTGCACCTGTGCTAGTCGTGGCGCATCTGATCATGATTTACACGGTATAAGTTTTCTGCAAATCTCAAGTGGCTGATTTCAATCTTGCAGATATGGCGCACTAACAGTCAGAAAATGACAGTGCAACAGAAAGTGCAGAGAACGGGAGAGAGGAACCTAGCTATCATGGGCGGAGTGTTGTGCTCTTGCTATCTGTATCTGAATCTCAACTACATCCATTTATGGCTGTTTGAAGAATGGCTGGATGGTCTGGGAGGATTCACGGCCTTCCCAGCAATAGCTCTCTTCACCAATCTCAACCCTTTCTTGCTACTCGTCTTTAGTAGCAAGTTTAGAAAGGCTTACAAATCTTACTGGGGCGCCCTGGTTCAGGTGGAACCTTCGAACACTTAGGACAGTCACCTAAAGACCATTCAGAATCCACTCGGATTATTTTTGCTTGGTGCCACGGAGGAATAAGAGATTTGTGGAGTTTCTTACGAAAAATGTGCAAAATCAGGTGTTTTTAGAGCTGCATAGAAGCTACAGTAAACAGTTTGTTGAGGTTTTTGATGAAACAAAGGTCTTTATGTGTACTGGACACGTTAATCAAGCCGATTGTTGATTGCTGTGTTTTTTTTGGCTTGATAGCAAAGACATACAATAGCTGACTTTTACCTCCTTACTTCTTGTTCTTTCTGAATGTGTTCAGTGGTTAGGAACTTACGGATGTTTGTCATGTCAAAGAGTGTCTCCAGACCTCTATCTGTTCATCAGTTTTCTGTGTGTATTCTAAACTAAACTCGTTTCAATTTAAAATACAGAGTGGGCCGTTTATCTCTGATTAGGTTTCGATTTGGTGCAACCTTGCCGTTCGTCAATAAATTTCGGAGAAATTTTAACACAACATGCAGAGGTCCTCAGGATTTTTAATTGCAAAACTTTGACCAAGTCTCTCGCTTCAACCAGAACTTATGGACTTCCACGTGACCATTATTACATTCCATATTAATTTATCTTTTGAATACCAACATGGCTAGACAACATATACATTGTGTCACCATAGGGCGACCACCAGACATGGGCAAAGGGGGGGGGGGGCCGAGGGGGGGTTGGCCCCCCATCAGGCTCTGATCAACCCCCCATCAGCCGGCCGCTACCCGCCATCAGGAATTTTTGGGAAGAATTTTGTATAGAAAATTATGATAAAAATATGCCTGGAATAGGCGTAAATGAGCTCAGAATAGCTAATTTTAACTTATTTTAATGAAAAATAAGCCAAAAAAACCTGATTTTCGCCAAAAATCGGACTCTTTGGCTTACCACCCCCTCAGCCGCCCATGAGGCGCTCCTACCCCCCATCAGCCCTCCCTCAGGAACTGAAAATTCTACCCCCCATCAGCCGAAATGCTAGCCCATGTCTGGCGACCACTTAGAAAACCGTGTTGGCAGTCTGCAATCAGTCTGTGGCACTAAAACTACAATTTCGTTTATAACAGTTGACTACTGGGGCATCTAAAATATTGATAAAGTCTATAATAATTCCTAACACTAGAATGAAGGTAGTAGTAAAGCATTATTAACTGTGGCACCCCTAAAATTACAAGATCTGCAAAATCATTTTACAATTTTTAATTAAATTTCAAAAGAAAAGGAAACAAAAATACAGGTGGTGTCAGGGAAAGCAGAGACCAGCTGCTTCAGACAAGCCCCCACAGTCCTGCGCTGGGCGAGCACGAAGCCACATCGCACAAGGCCACATCTTGCACAGCTCGCAGGGGACGCAACCTGGTCACCAGAGACCAGGCCCTCCTGAACCCTAAACAGGAGCAACGGCCAACACTTGGCTTCGCTTTGGAGCCAGCACCACCTGGCTGACCGACAACAACACTCCGATCGTTTTTAAACGACGTCCACAATTTTGATACATTAACTGAACGGGTTTTCGATCTACGAAACAAAACTAAACAAGCATGCGACTTGGCGTTGCCATATGATTTCTTTGGTTTCAATTTTGCGCATTTGTGCCTTTGTTGGTGGAGATACAGTAGATTGGAGCGCTACATTGGGTGCGTTGGCGAGCTGGTGAGCGGCCGCGCCTGCCTGGCCCTCTGACCTTACGTCTACTGTGTGCTGCACTTACTATTTTCTCTTGCGACGACGATGGATGATTTGAAAGACTGCCTTTTTTGTGACCTTCTGTGCTATGGACTTTGGCATTCATTGAATCCATCTTTATTCTGTACCTTCTGCAAGGAACTGATTATCTGTAAGGCCTGCTTTGACAAACAACCTCTGGGTGAAAAGACAACGGCTTCTTTGAAAGACCAAATAATCAACAAAGTACTTGACTCTATAAACTCGGAAAACATCTTTCTGGCTATTTGTTGCTCGACCTGCTACTAAAAGTCCAAGAATCTCGACTCGCATGTGCCGTGCCACCTGCTGTTCAGGAAAGTCTGTCACAACATTCCCTCTTGACGAAAAGATAGCTGACAAAGACTGCTCAGCTGACAAAGATAAACGACTATTTGGCTGCTCTGACAAAATCTATGAACAGCAGAAAGAGTCTACAGAAATCAGTGCACTTGTCTGATGGGATGTCTAAACCGCATACTTTTTCCTGGCAGCCGCGCTTGTACTATCCGGTGCCAGGGAAAACTTTTGGTTTCAATAGCGCAAGTGTTATTCGTGCAGAAATGTATAGTCAATCTGTGTGCTGTCTATAATAATGATGTATGTTGACGCAACAGAAAAATAAGGTAGACAAGGGAAACTAACCACTACTGACAGCAACCAAAACAATCATAAATTTGCATAAAGTATTGTATCAGATTTTAGTTGTTCTATGTGCTGATTTCTCTACTGGTGTCTGCACTTGTGTGTTGTGTTTTAGCCAAATGACTGGTCTGTTCTCTCTGATCCTATTCTGTAAGTTAGTTGCTTGCATATAAGAGTCAGGCACTTAACGCCATTTATGGTACCAACACCATATAAGGTGCCGGTAGCTTATATGGTGTCGGTACCATAAACGGCGTTAAGTGCCTGACTGTATAACGCAGTAATCTTCCATTGTTTGCAGTGGTGTCTCATCCGTTTTGTGAGAGCAAATCATGCTATACCTTCCTCAGTAACTGCAACTTCCGCTGTGACGGTGTGTGTTCAGACGAGGGTGTTGACGGCTACTGTTGTAATCCAAAGGGCTCAGCAGGGTAACCTTCTTTACTCTTGAGCGTTCAAATTGGTGTAAAAGCGTCTTTTCTCTTAGATGGTGGGGCTATGTCGTAGGAGGTATCATCTTTCTCATAGTGGTGGGCGTCATCGTCGGTCTGGTGATTTACTGCTGCTGCTGTCGTCAACAACGTCATACTGGTCCACCTCCGATGGCTCCCCCACCACCACCCCCACCAGCTGGTTATCCCCCACCACCTCCCGCCACTCCTGGATATCCCCTTCCACCAGGTTATGCTGCCCAACCACCTCAACAGCCATATCAACAACAACAACAACCCTATCCTCAACCTACAGCTCAGCCCTACATTCAGTCTGAACAGTACCCTACACAGGCTCAGCCCCACCCTCAGAAACCTGGAAAGACCCCGAAATGAACGCTTGCTTGATTCTATGACAACTTGTTTTTTACTTGTTACGTTAGTTACCCATCAGTCAATACTATTCCTGTGTATACCGAAGTAAAAGATTGGTGGTGCTGACAAAAATTAGAGTCAGTTGGAAAGCACAGATTTATTGATAATGAAATGTTTAGATTCTGTGTATGTTTACAGCTTATACTTCTTTTTACGTAATGCCTCAGAAAATTTCTGGTGCCCTCACCTCACACTAAAAACCATGAAGAATGACCATTTAGTAACAATCTGAACTAAATATTTGCAAAACATTCGAAAATGTAGCTATTTTTCAGACCGAATATGCATTACGCAAAAATATGCAAACCTTTGGCAGAATGCATACTAATATTTGCGTAACGGAATTATGCGCATGCGTATGCATATACGCATTCTGAAATGAAATGCGTACTTTGCGTAATGATATGCGCAATGCGTATACGCATGCAACAGTAAGCATAACATACTGAGTGGACAGGCCTGTAGCTCAAAGAGCACTAAAATTTGGGAATTTCAAAAACAAAGAGCAGACATTTTATCTCGTTTGTTGAGCACACTAACTGCAAAATACGATTACATATTTAAAGCTCAGCTTTCATATTGTGCAATCTGACTGAGCCAGTGCAGACAAATGCAGTGAAGACTTCAATTATACAGAACATTAGGGTTCCGACGATATATCGATATCGATATCGAAAAGTCGATATATCGACCCTTTTTCCAACATCGATATCGATATCGATATCGCGATATTTCACATCGATATTTTCGATATTTTTTGTACGGAAAAGTAGGGAAAAACAGAACTGACACCAAGTTTATTTATCTCTGGAACAGTAAAAAAACAGTTTTTTATGGACAGCTCAGAACTCGATTGTATAGTCAAAACCTAACTGGCATGATAGCTCCGAGAAACATCAATTTCTCGGCATTATCAGCTTTAGACAGCAGCGCTTAGGTTCGTAAACTCTGCCTGCAGCAACACCGCAGAGCTGCTCACTCCGTACACTTGAAGCAGGAGGGCAGAAGCAGACATGGACTAGCATTTGGGCTGAGAGGTGGTAAATTTTCAAATCCTCAGGGGGTACCGTCGGGCAGATGGGTGGTTGAAAGGATGGTAAGCAAAACAGTCCGATTTTTTTACTAAAGTCAAAGTTTTTGGTTTATTTCTCATTAAAATAACGCTATATTCTGTCTGAGCTCATTTATGCGTAATGGGTGGGGCATCGGCCTGAGGGGTCAACCTTTTCATTGAAGGGCTTCAGAAGAGCCACTACCGATCCGATCCGATCTGGCGGGGGGCGTACGATGTACAGCCCTACGATCAGACCTGCACGGTCCATTTCGTTACCCCTGATATCGTCATCTCGGACGTTTGCCCTTCTTTCACTGCCAAGCCACTCAAGCCATGCTGTTGGGCGCCAGGTACTGAGAGAGTGCCTGGCGTGGTGACGTCATGGTGCCGACAGCTCGCAACGGCCGCCCGGCCAAGTGGCGAGCCACTACCTTTCTGCGATTCTCTGCTTAATTGATATCAGTTCGCTGATTGCATCAGTGCTTGACTGACTGACAAGCACTGACAAGCAGCAAGAGCAGTCTGCTCTTTCAAATTCTCAGATTTTCCGGCATAACTATAAATATCGATATCGACATCGATATCGATCGATATTGAACTGAAAATATCGATATCGATATCGATATCGAATATCGTCGAATTTTGATATCGTCGGAACACTACAGAACATCATGCAACTTGACGTGCTCAAACAGTCAAGAACAGAGGTTCACCGGAGCAAGACAGTCTGCAGTCAATTCTTCCCAGCCTCAAATGCGCACGCTGCTAAGACATGCAACATAGCGTGACAGTCACTGCTATAACAGCCCAGTTCAGATTGAACTGCAGTGGTAGACATGCGATTATTCCTTACTGTGCTTTTGCTATTCGTTGTACAAGCACACTGCATTTGGTTGGAGAAACGCACTGGACAATACTGGTGTCTATTGAAGTTGGTGAGACAGAGAGAGCAATCGTTTAATTTAACAGAAGCCACTGATCTCTGTGGTGACACTTTGGCCATAAAATTCCTGCGCAAGGATGCGCAACAGTTGCTCACAACTGGTCAGCTGACCTGGAGATACTTTGAAGCAACGTTTGCTTATGGTGACATCTACCTGTGTGAAGCCGGTTTTTGGGAGTACTGGGATGTGAAATTCTGGTCAAAGTACTATGAAATCAGATACTTCAGATGGCTCTACTTCATGGAAAAGTGCAAAACCTGGTTTTGCGAACTGGAGGAACATCTCAAACCGGTTTACTGCCTGTTTGGCCGTTACTTTGCCATCCCAGTCAGTCTTTTACTAAACTCTTTGAATATCAGTATTATGCACCAAACCATGCTAGGCTTAGAGCCGGGAACAGCGCTTTACATTCACTTAGCTGAGATAGTAACCGACCTTCTCCTAGGTGTATTTCTCAGTTTGAGGGACTCATATTTCATAGAATGTTTGCTCAAGAAATCTTACTGTTGGTTAGGAATCAAAATTGTGAAAGAAAGCATCATTGCTGCACCCAGCGACCTTTTCCAAATCCTCAATCAGCTGTTACTAGCAGCCTTAATCTATGACCGGATCATAGCTATAAACAAACCATTCCATTATAATGCTATGAAGCACAGAAGGCGCGCTGGTAAGATATTTGCATGTTTAATACTATTTTCTTTGCTCGCTACAACTATCTATGGCTACGTTGACTATAAGCGCAGTGCGATTGCTGAGTGGTTGGGCTTCAAGCCTTTCAGCTTGAAGCGCATGCTGCTTAGTCATTTCAGAACGGGTTTTCAAATCATTTTGTACAGCACTTTGTTAACTGTGCAGGTATCTCTGGCGATTCTGTACATGTTTAACGTCCGCAAAATCTTCAGTGGCAACCTCAATGAGGAGGAAAGGAGAAAACAAGAGAGAGCTAAGCGCAGTCTACTCATAGGCACTGTTCTCTTGAATTTCTTCACTGTCAGTCTCTTTCTTGTTCTTTTTTTAAAGAACATCATTGATGTTGTGTTTGGCCCTTATTTTCTGCCGCGCAAATTGAGTTTTCTGGTTATTGCGATGGGTCAAGTTTTCGGTCCTGTGGTGGCCTTTCTCAATGGATCCGGAGCGATTCTGTTCCATGTTACCTTTGCAAAGTCATACAGAAAAGCTTTCTTCAAGACATGGTTTGGAAAATTGATTGCCAAAACCGGTTCGGTGGTGAAACCACATGGGAAAATTGCTACTAATCCCATTCCGCAACCGAGAGTCATTTTGATATAGGTCTGCTTTGGCATGTATTTATTTAGCTGTATTTGGTGTATGTTTTGTGTACTGTTGGTATGCCTTCTAACCTACTGCGTATGGTATATGGTCGTGATCATGTTACATGAGGTGTACTGTATACAAGTGTTGTACCATTATAAATTTTCTGGCGAAAGCAGCATTTCTCAATCAATCAATCAATTCAGCTTAAACGTGGGCCTGTGTTTTGATAAAGAAAACGGAACACAAACAATTGATTCAGGACCACAAACTTGTAGTTTCAGGAACACAAACGACAGTTTCGGGAACACAAACGACAGATTCAGGAACACAAATGACAGTTTCGGAACGCGAATGACTGATTCGGGAACATGAATAGCGTTTCTGGAACATGAACAACAGTTTTGTAAACATGATCAAGGCGAAACCCTGAAACAGGTTGAGCCGAATATTTCTGTCTTTGGGTAGGGCTCAGGAAGCCATTCCAAACACAAAATCTGAACCTCGATTTAAGATGAATCCAAACGAGAAATTGATTCGGTATGCCAAAGCAGCTTTAACCTGAATCCCAATCCTCGAACCCGAATTGTTCCGACCCGATTCCTGATTACATGCGCACGAATCTAAGTTCGAGATCCCGCATTTTGCTATTATCTCCCCAGTGGGCCAGCTGCCAAGGACACGGCTAGTCCAATTATTCATTGTCGGCATTTGGACAAGTGCAGAGCTGTGGTGTTGTACTCTCACTCCTCAGCCACTTTCTGTCCCTGCCTTCACTCCTCACCCTACTTGGTCTCTAGTAGTGATGTAAAATTATGGAATTTGAATTTCAATTCAATTACAATTAAATTATGGGCTCAGTTTTTAATTTCAATTAAATTAAATTAAATTAATTGAAATAGTTTTCCATTATTTTCAATTACAATTATATTTTCAATTAAATTATGGAACCTCGGAAAATTTCAATTATGCAATTTTTTTCAATTATTTTTTTCAATTTTTTGAAAATTGTTGTATTTTTTCCTGTTAAAAGACAGTGACAGTGACCCAGGACTTGGAAAAATGTCCATGTAAAAGCTATCAAGAGACACCTGGTTATCCTGCTGCATATAATTAGGCGAGCAAATTTTAAAAATTTGCCTTTTAAAAACGCATAAAATGGCATTCTGGGGAAAATTTACAGTTTGTTCACTATTTACTATATATCTAAACGTTTTCATCATTTTTGAGCAACATCACATCTTAGTACCCTCGCCAAAAAGAGGTGCAAACCCACCATACATCCAAAAATCACTGCTTTGGCTTTTATGAACAACAAAATTAAGAGCAGAGCATAAAATATTGCAAAACAAAGTGAGGTCAGTACAAAGAGGTGACAAACCCTAAATAGGTTTTTGTTTGAAGTCATTAGCGCCTCTAATACTTACGCATTTCCTTACATTCACCACAGGAAATAATTGAAAATATAATTGAAATTCCAGGCGAATTTCAATTAAATTACAATTAAATTATGGCCCAACTTTTAAATTTCAATTCAATTAAATTAATTGAATTGAAATTAAAACGGGCCAATTATGCGAATTTCAATTACAATTAAATTAATTTTTTACATCACTAGTCTCTAGCATCTGACTGGTTTTCTATGCAGTCCTTGATCTGTAATAGACACAGCAAAAACCGACTGCACAGGTCCCTTGCACCAGAGGCAGATGTATGGCTCACGCGCAAAGGAAGAACACTTTTTAGGTGTCTACCCAGTCATCTTATTAATTAATCCTGATAAATTGAGCCGAATTGATAAAGAATTGACCAAGAATCGTTTGCACAAAGTTCAGAAAGGGGGGTTGACATTTTTATAGTGGGCTATAATATAATACACACATATATCTTTCAATAGATGAGGTCCTCTGTTTGTTGGTAATCTCATTGCTGCTTCGTCTGTTATCCCAGTAAAGCTCGCATTTCACAGTATCTATCTAATCTGCCTGAGACAGTGTGAGAAATGCAGTGAAGACTTCAATTCTACAGAACATCAGGCAACTTGACGTGCTCAACCAGGCAAGAACAAAGGTTCATCGCAAGAAGACAGTCCATAGTCAATTGTTCCCTGCCTTGAATGCGCATGCTGCTAAGACATGCAAGATAACGTGACATTCACTGCTATCACAGCCCAGTTCAGATTGAGCTGCAGTAGTAGACATGAGATTATTCCTTACTGTGCTTTTGCTATTCGTTGCACAAGCATACTGCAATCGGAGAGATGACAAAACCATTGAACAACACCGGTGTCTATTGAAGTTGGTGAGACAGAGAGAGCAGTCGTTTAAGAGTCAGTCTCTGAACCGATCGAGTCTTGGTCCTTTGCCATATTCAGACCCCAAAAATGAAACTTTGGCGTGGAGGGCTCAAAGTTGGAAGACTAATACGTATGGATAGGTTATATAACCACCGCAAAGGATATCCCGATTCGACGCTCCACGCTCGAGATACGGCCTTCTGAAAATCGGTCCGCTTAACTATGGGACCAAAATTTCAAAATCGAATTTCTAGCGCAATAATCAGTGTTGGGACTTAAAAATTGGGGGCATAGGGTAACTTTTAGAGTACTTTCAGAATCAACGGTCGAATTCCATTTTCAATGAAAAAAAATTTTTTCGACCCCCTTTGGAGCCCCCTAGCTCGTCTGGAACCCCCCCTACACCGTTTTTTTTATTTCAGAATATTGTAGCGCTATCAATTCCCTACAGTTTGGTATAAGCCACATTGGGTGACCCGTGGAAGAAAGTGGTGAAATATGGCTTCAAAGTTGAAAAATCCACAAATTTTTAGTTTTGGTACTGCACCAAAATTTCCTGCTGGAGTTTCAAGCGCACTAATCAGTGTTGGGACTTAAAAATTGGGGGTTTAGGGTAACTTTTAGAGTACTTTCAGAATCAACGGTCAAATTCCATTTTCAATGAAAAAAATTTTTTTCGACCCCCTTTGGAGCCCCCTAGCTCGTCTGGAACCCCCCTACACCGTTTTTTTTATTTCAGAATATTGTAGCGCTATCAATTCCCTACAGTTTGGTATAAGCCACATTGGCTGACCCGTGGAAGAAAGTAGTGAAATATGGCTTCAAAGTTGAAAAATCCTCAAATTTTTAGTTTTGGTACTGCACCAAAATTTCCTGCTGGAGTTTCTAGCGCACTAATCAGTGTTGGGACTTAAAAATTGGGGGTTTAGGGTAACTTTTAGAGTACTTTCAGAATCAACGGTCGAATTCCATTTTCAATGAAAAAAATTTTTTTCGACCCCCTTTGGAGCCCCCTAGCTCGTCTGGAACCCCCCTGCACCGTTTTTTTTATTTCAGAATATTGTAGCGCTATCAATTCCCTACAGTTTGGTATAAGCCACATTGGCTGACCCTTGGAAGAAAGTGGTGAAATATGGCTTCAAATTTGAAAAATCCTCAAATTTTTAGTCACTAAAACCAAAACCAAAACTAAAGAGAGAGCTAAGCGCAGTCTACTCATAGGCACTGTTCTCCTGAATTTCTTCACTATCACTCCCATTCTTGTACTTTATTTAAAGAACAGCATTGATGTTGTGTTTGGCTCTCATTTTCTGCCACGCAAATTGAGTTTGGTGGTTATTGTGATGGGTGAAGTTTTCGGTCCTGTGGCGGCCTTTCTCAATGGTTCTGGAGCGATTCTGTTCCATGTTACTTTTGCAAAGTCATACAGAAAAGCTTTCTTCAAGACATGGTTTGGAAAATTGATTGCCAAAGCCGGTTCGGTGGTGCAACCTCAGGGGAAAATTGCTACTAATCCCGTTGCGCAACCGACAGTCATTCTGATGTAGGTCTACTTTGTCATGTATTTAGCTGTATTTGGTGTATGTTTTGTGGACTGTTGGTATGCCTTCTAACCTACTGCATTCGGTATATGGTCGTGATCATGTTACATGTGGTGAATACCTACAAGTGTTGTACCGTTTTAAATTTTCTGGTGAAAGCAGCATTTCTCAATCAATTAATCAATTCAGCTTAAACGTGGGCCTGTGTTTTAATAAAGAAAACGGAACACAAACAACTGATTCAGGACCGCAAACCGTAGTTTCCAGAACACAAACAACAGTTTCAGGAACACAAACAACAGATTCGGGAACACAAATGACAGTTTCGGAACGCAAATGACTGATTCGGGAACATGAATAATAGTTTCTGGAACATAAACAACAGTTTTGTAAACATGATCAAGGCGAAAACCTGAAACAGGTTGACCCGAATATTTTTGTCTTTGGGTAGGGCTCAGGAAGCCATTCCAAACACAAAATCTGAACTTCGATTTAGGATGAATCCAAACGAGAAATTGGTTCGGTATGCCGAAGCAGCTTTAACCTGAATCCAATCCTCGAACCCGAATTGTTCTGACCAGATTCCTGATTACATACACATGAATCTAAGTTCGAGATACCGCATTTTGCTGTTATCTCTCCAGTGGGCCAGCTGCCAAGAACACGGCTAGTCCAATTGCTCATTGTCGGCATTTGGACAAGTGCAGAGCGGTGGTGTTGTACCCTCACTCCTCAGCCACTTTCTGTCCCTGCCTTCACTCCTCACCCTACTTGGTCTCAAGCATCTGACTGGTTTTCTATGCAGTCCTTGATCTCTAATAGACACAGGAAAAACCGACTGCACAGAGCAGATGTATGGCTCACACGCAAAGGAAGAACACTTTTTAGGTGTCTACCCAGTCATCTTGTTAGTTAATCCTGAAAAAATTGAGGCAAATTGATAAAGAATTGATCAAGAACGAATGGTTTGCACAAAGTTTAGAAAATAGGGTTGACATTTTTTGGCCCCTAACCCTTTGTAACATACAAACGCCTTATGGCTTTACTTCGTGTATGTTTGTGGACTGTTGGTATACCTTCTAACTTACTGCATACAGCATACATGTAACAGGTGGTCTGGGGGTCTGCCCCCACCCGACTTAGGCCAGACATCCCCACCGGATGCCCCCCGAGACGATTTCGCCGACCCCCCTCAGATTTTTCTGGCAAGTAAATTTTTGAGCAAATTTTTGCAATTTTTTAGAATTTCAGACACAAAAATTGCCAAAATCGCCTGCAAAACAGCACTTTTTAGCTGTATTTCAGCCCAAATTAGCGATTTTTGGCAATTTTTAGCCCAAAAAATGCGATTTTTTCCGATTTTTGAGCGTTCTTTTAGTGCCCTACCCCCTCCCAAAATTTTGGCTCAGACCCCCCCCCGGCCGGCGCCAGACCGCCCAACCCCCCTCCCCCCATCGGCGGATGACCTGTTACATGTATGGCATACAGTATATGGCCCTCCTGCATGTTACATGCGGTGTATACAAGCGTTGTACCGTTTAAATGCGAGGATTCCAAAAAATGCCATTCCAAACTCACTGTGGCGAAAAATAAAAAAATTATTCGCGAAAATCCGAAAATTATTGATTTTTCTAATTTCGGAACGGGTATGTTTCTTAAGCTGAAAATTGCAGGTTATGTTTTTTGCATCAATACATGCTTGTATGCAAAGTTTGAGCAAAATCTGAGACCATCGCCCAAACTTGTACCACTGAAAGGCCGCCATTAACTTAAACCGGCTCTTAATAGGACCCAATGAGTAATCCTAGAGCCCGGAAGGATAACTTGATTCGACACTCCAACTTGAATTATACGCTCCCAAAGTTTGAGCCGTTTAACCGAAAATTTGGACGCGATTCTCTCGCGTGTAAATAGGAGTTCCGATCTAATATTTTGGAGTTCTCATACACATTTATGTATCTTTAAAATCCACTACTCAGATTGGAAAAACTGGAAAAAATATTTTTTCGACCCTCTTTGACCCCCGAAAACACCCAACCAACCAACCAACCCAACTTCCCTCTATACCAGATGTTTTCATTTCGTAATTTTGTAGCGCTATCATTTCTACATCAACTGGTGTAGTCATATTTGTTGCTGCGCAGTTATAAAACCCTCAGCAGCTACAGTAATTCAGCCAAAAAGATACCCACATTTCATTCCTTCTTTTTGGTGTGAAGTTAGATTTCAAAAATACGAATGCAATTCCAATCGAACAAACACAGAATTATAATTTGCATTGCATACAGTTAATTTTATAATTTTTTCCGCGATATTCGATTGCTACTACCTACTAGCGATTTTTGAAGAAAAACGAAAATAAATTTACGTATGGCTGTAATCTTATTCGTTACGACGTTACGGAAATTAATTTACGTAACGCGTTACAGCAAGAAATTGGCCGTTTTAATTTCCGTAACACGTTACGATTACGGAAATTAAAATCGGTAAAACAGAAATAACGTGTACGTAAATTACCGATTTTAATTTACGTTGCCCATCCCTAGTCATATCAGGTATTTGAGGTGAGGAAAAATAGCTGGACGACTTACAAGCATAAAATATCGGTTAAAAAATCAGTATTTTGCCTCAGTTCGCTGAATAACGGCAGACAGACAAATAGAACAATCTGTACGAATGCCATGATTAAATTTAAGCTGCCACTATTTGTAGCACTCAAGTTAGTACTCTTTTAAGTAATTGACGCACAAACTCTTCAGAACTGCAAACACTATGCCCATTGTGCAATAACAGTCAATCCCCGATTTGATTGAGTCCTATAACGTCTATTCTTTAAAACTCAAACTTTAGCATACGGTGGTTGGTGCAGTAACAGATGTTCTTGAGTGAACTTTGTGAATGGTTCATGGATTTGATACTGCATTTCTGACTGGTGCTGACTCAGAATCAGAGTCGTTTAATGTAAACGATATGGCAGAAGTATAAAAAATCGGTTCAAAAATCAGCATTTTGCTTCAGTTCGCTGAATAACGGCAGACAGGCAAACAAAATAACCTGACCCACTACCCACCCATACATGTAACAGGTACACACTGGCCTTGGCACCTTGTAGCGACAGTAACCGAAAAACGGATTTTAGCACCTCCATTTGGAGCGTCGATTCTACATTGTGGAGAAGCGTAGGGGGCTACAGCCTATAGGTTTCATAGATCAACACCTCCTCTATAAAGTTTAAAGTTTGGGTCGCCTAGGCCTAATGGTTTCAGAGAAATGACGCTTTCTGTGAGCGTCCAGAAATCGGGCTCTCGGCGTTTTCCCACTTTTCTATCTAGCCCAGTAGTGGGTGAATCCTGAAAATACTTCGGTATTAAAACATTTCTTGTATAGGGCTTTCAAATGAGCAAACAAAAAGTGGGGGTCAGATTTGGCCGTCCGCCGCCCTCCTGAAGAAAACCGTACCACTCATATAGGTAAAATGGCTCTTAATCGCCGTTTGGCTGCCTAAAATAGCGATTTTTAGCCTTACAATTAAAAAAAACGTGGAAAGAACGCATTTCCAGGCGTTCTGGAGCTTTTTGAATTTTGGCCGCTGTCCCTGATCGAACCCCCTCCAGAACCCCTACTGAGCAACCGACCTCTTACCCCTCCCTCTTCTCCGGGCTACACATGTTTGTTACATGTACGTGCCTATGTACTCTATGTTATTGAGTTCATAGTTGTTGTCCAGATGCCAAGGTTTTGTTCTGTTTATGAAGGTGGTTCTTGCTGTCCTGAGACAAAGAATCTTGACTACTGTTGTTTGTGCATACACATACACATTTACCATACACAAAAATACGCATTCTTTTTTCTACACAAACAGTTCTTAAAATCTGTATTTTTGTTTATGTGTGTTTGATTTGCAAAAATTGATAAAATTTCGAGCAGAATCATAAAATTTCTATGTTTTTGCTGCAGTAATAAACAGTAGATATCCTCATAAAGCCTTTAAATGGCCTAAGTAACTCAATTTGAAAGCTATCCGAGGTTTCAAGCAGCAGACATTGAGAGATCTGATTTTTCTAGCATTTCTGGCTCAAAATCTTCCAAAAAATTTGCATTTTCAGTACAATACACATACACAAATATACACATTGTTTTGTTGAACGTGTATACACAAATTACCATCAACATTTAAAGGTAAATGTGTATACACATACACATACGCAAATTCCAATACCAAACAACAGTAAATCTGAGAGCAAATCTCTTTGCCATTAGAGTGATACCGGTGCCATCAAAATCGGCGCAGGCGTTCGTTCACTAGCGATAGACCGATAAAGTATATCGGCCATGCAGGTCAAGTTTTTTGGGAAGGAAAAGTATTACGCTGAGTGACGCAGTTAAACGGTAGTAACTCGCTTGTTAGCCGACCAATTGGTCTGTGGTTTGTTTCGTTAGACTAGAAAAATTGTATAAATAGTTTTGCAAATTTCTTTGCAGGGCAAGTCCTTGTATACCATGTAGATATGTATCTAGTAAGCTCTTTTCAATGCTTGAGCTCAATTTAGCCCGAGAACATTTTGCAAAGTTGCGTGCCGGTCCCTAGCCAACTCAGGCCTAGTAATGGTGTGACTCGGTTCCCGGCGGAGGTTTCAAATTCAAATTTGGCGCCTTGAAGTGCACTAACCCATGATGTTTATCCACCCGGTATACGGTTGCTTCTCGTTTCTCACTCGCTCGCTCACTCATCACAGATGAGACCAGGAAGACGACTAGGACCGGACGGACAGAAGTGGAGGAATCCGCGCGTAACCATCCTCCTGTTATCAGCCACATGGCGGGTAATTGAGAAGGCCCATTAGCTCAACCCGCTGTCAAACCCAACTTTTAGTTTCGGTTTTAGGCTTAAGTTCAGGTTTTTTATGAAATCTCCGCCATGTGGCGGATAATACGGGGATAGTATAGTGTATATATGTATATCAGTTCAGTAGTCAGTCCGTGATGATGTCCCGTCCCGGTAATCCGCCATCCTGATAGGATAGGATTTATCCTGCAGTTCCATTCCCATTATTTATTTCTCCGCTTTTGTTTTTTGTGCTCTTCTCTCAATCCCGACACGATTGGCAATTGATTATTATTGTTTTGTATTATGATATTAGCGATGGCACCGGTAAAACAGGTTAAATTGAACTATTTCCAGCCATACATGTAACAGGTCATCCGCCGACGGGGGAGCGGGGGTTGGGGGGGTCTGGCGCCGGCCGGGGGGATCTGAGCCAAAATTTTGGGAGGGTGTCGGGCACTAAAAACCGCTCAAAAATCGCGATTTTTTAGTTAAAAATCGCCAAAAATGGCTAATTTGGGCTGAAATACAGCTAAAAGGTCCTGTTTTGCAGGCGATTTTGGCAATTTTTGAGTCTGAAATTGTAAAAAATTGCAAAAATTTGCTCAAAAATTTACTTACCAGAAAAGTCGGAGGGGGGGGGGCGGCGAAATCGTCTCGGGGGGGGGGGGCAGACCCCCTGTTACATGTGTTTCCAGCCCATTTACATACATTTCAAGCCAATTTATTTGATTTTTCTACAAAATTCTTTAAAAAGATTCTTGATGGGGTGGAATCGGCCTGGCTAAGTTATGCTATGGAAATGCTTGAAAGGCTTCTATTATAGTCAGGCACTTAACGCCGTTTATCGTACCGACACCATATATGGTACCGGTACCTAGGGTAGTGGTCAGACGTGGGCTAGCATTTCGGCTGAGGGGGGTAGAATTTTCAATTCCTGAGGAGGGGTAGGAGCTCCTGAGGAGGGGCTGAGGGGATGGTAAGCCAAAAAGTCCGATTTTTGGCTAAAATCAAGGTTTCTTGGCTTCTTTTTCATTAACATAGGTTAAAATAAGCTATTCTGAGCTCATTTACACCTAATCCAGGCATATTTTTATCATAATTTTCTATACAAAATTCTTCCAAAAAATTCCGGAGGGGGGTCAGGGTCAGAGCCTGAGGGAGGGGGTGGGCCAGCCCCCCCCCTTTGCCCATGTCTGGTAGTTGTACCATATGGTACCCCCACCTTCTTGGCCTGTGGTGGTACCATATATGGTACCCCTACCTTCGCATTGGTGCCGGTACCGGTACCATATATGGTATCACTCTGTTCAGATTTCGTACCATATATGGTAGTGATGCCATATATGGTACCGGCACCTTATATGGTACCGGCCAGACATGGGCAAAGGGGGGGGGCTGAGAGGGGTTGGCCCCCCTCAGGCTCTGATCTACCCTCACTCAGCCGGCCGCTACCCCCTCAGGAATTTTTCGGAAGAATTTTGTATAGAAAAGTATGATAAAAATATGCATGGATTAGGTGTAAATGAGCTCAGAATCGCTTATTTTAGCGTATTTTAATGAAAAATAAGCCAAAAAAAACTTGATTTTAGCCAAAAATCGGACTTTTTGGTTTACCAACCCCTCAGCCCACCTCAGGAATTGAAAATTCTACCCCCTCAGCCGAAATGCTGGCCCGTGTCTGGTACCGTCACCATATATGGTACCACCACAGGCCCCGAAGGTGGGGGCACCATATATGGTACCACTACCCTAGCTACCGGTAGCATATATGGTACCGGCATCTTATATAGTGTCGGTACCATAAACGGCGTTAAGTGCCTGACTGTATTAACGTAAATTCAAAGCATTGAAGCGAATTTAACCAGTAACTGTGCCTATTTCCTTTAAAAACTTGCTTGAGTTTTTTCCGCATTTTAGTTACGAAGAAAACCGTAAAAAACCGACCCAACAGCCCAGGGCAGCTTCCGTTTTACCACAGTTTCAGCAGTTTTACAGGTTTACTAAATATTATTTTAGGTGTATTTCTCTAGTAAAATCGTTGTTATGAAGTTAGGTTTAGTAAGCTAAGGTGTAGTGTACATGTGCAGTGGATTCCAGTTAGGGGCAGGCATGGGCAAAGTGGGGCTGAGGGGGTTGACCCCCTCATTCTCATGCTCTGATTTACCCCCATCAGGCCGCCGGTACCGCTCAGGAATTCTTAGGAGATAAAGGTATGGCTAGGTTAGCTGTAAATGAGCTCAGAATAGCTTATTTTAACCTATTTTTGGCGAAAAATAAACCTAAAAACCTTGATTTTAGTAGAACAACGATCGGTCTTTTTGGCTTACCTCCCCTCAACCCCCCCCATCAGCCGCCGCAACCTCCCTCAGGATTTGAAAATTTGCCGCCCCTCAGCCGAAATGATTGCGGATGTCTGGTTAGGGGCAAAAATATAAATCTACTAAACACTACCAGAACCTGTCTGAAGCTCAACATAGAGTCATTTCTAGCCTGTCATGCTTAGTTTGTTCTGGGGATGGTGCTAACATTGTTTGGCACGATGTACATCATTTTGTTAACTCCGCACGCTTAATACACGGGCAACCATATTTCATCTAAAAGTAGATTTCGATAGGTTAAATCTACTTTTTGACGAATTTTTGCAGGAAATTATAGCTTTATGAAAGGTAGCGTATTTTTTAATTCTGTTGCCGAAATTTGTTCCTCCAGCAAGGGGCACAACAACCTAAGCCTAGGCTGCCCTTCCCTCAAAGCCGCCAACTGTGTACATATATGATGGGCTAAAAGGGCGTGTTTGGTAAGGGTCTAGGGCCTACGCTATTTTTAGATCTCTGATCGTTTTCCTATGATCCTATGATCTCTAACTATCGTTTCAAAAATAATGTAAGAATGTTAGCAGAGCTAGTAGTTCTCAGCCGTTCCAGAAAAAAATTGAAAAGTATGTTCAGGCGTGGCCCCAAACTTATGGGTTAAATTAAAAATCACCAGGTTTGCTTAATCGACTTGAAATTTTTCGGTGACAGTTGATATTAAAGTTTCACACAAGAAATTTCACAGTTAGTGCTGAGTGGTAGCTACTAGAATTTCTATGCTATGTCTCTAAATTTGCCCTATAGATTTGTAAACTACAATAGATCTATCCGAACTTTTGCTGTGTTCTTTTGTCACATAGAATTAGTCAAACTTTGGCACTCTAATCTGCATTTTGCAGAATAGGTCGTGTGCATGTAACAGGATGGACCTCCCAGTTTCTCATAAATGTTACTGTGTCCAGTCGTATGAAGTAGTCTTGTATTTAAATGACTTTTGGTAAACTTCTGCCCAATAATATTTAAATAAAACAATCCAGTTTCCTTAAATTACAGTTAGATTTGTTTAGACCGTTTCAATAGTGATTGCTTTGTCCCCACTTCCTTTGTTGCCCGTTGCTTTGTCACTTTAAATGCCTAGGCAACGTTTGATGACTCATTCCAACACACCGCACTTGCAATAACCACACGGCATTCAGAACAGCTCTAAAACTCTCAATAAACGTCTGGTCTCGGCTCCATAAAGGGCAGTAGCACTAACAAAAAACGGCTGCATTTGCGTCCAGCCTGTAGAGCGTTGTTGGCATGGCAGTGGATCGATTGGAAGTATGGCAAGGAAGGCATTAGCCAGGGCGGCACTCTCACTGCCGTCCGTATTAGCTGCTCGGCTGGCGGCGGCTGTCGCTCTTCCACCACTCAGACACCTTTTCTTGCTTGTCCGCCCTCAGCTCCTCTTGTTTTTGACCCTGGCTGGCTCGCTCTCACTGCTCCACAGCACAGATGCCAACAGCTGACCGCTAGAAATCCGATAATGTAAGTGCAGCGGCACCTACTCGTTTTATTGGCCGGATTCTTTGAAGCTGCCCGCTGACCTCTTAATGGCTCTATTAGCCGGCCCACTTTATTGATTCACTCTTAGTTGGCTGTGACCTTAGATTCGCTCTTCTGCTGCCCATTAATGTTCAACTAGATTCGAAGCTAGATTCTCTGTCCTAGCTAGACTTGGTGACTTGAGCGATTGTTGACAACGCTTCGGCAATACTTTCTGGAAATGAAAGTAGTTTTGCTTGCTCGACAGTCCAGGTCTCCTTCTGCAGCTAAACAAAATTGTAGTGATAGTTGGGCTAGTTTTGCTCTCCATTCACATTAGAAAACACTTAAAATAGTAACCCTGATCTAACATGGGATTGGTGCTCTCTTATCATAAATTCCAGCTCAACATGAGTATGGGAGGACTAAAATTGAATTGGGTCTAGTTGAGCTTGATGGACTAGCTAGATTAGAGCCTCTGGCGGGCTTTTAGCTTATTGGTTGCTTCCTCCTCTTAGTGGTTTAATGTCGAGATGGAGGGCAATTCTGCCCAACTGTGTCACCGCCATTGTCTTTTCTCACGGCCGTTTAGTTTTAACCGTTTGCACTTGAACTTTGGTGTAATTCGCTGACTGTCAGCAGAAGTAGGTGGTACATAGGTGCATTTTGCCTTGTCCATTCAGTCTCTGCTGGTCATCGGCTGTGCAGACGGCGGATTTATTCATGTTCGCCCGTTTGTCAGTCGGCAATACTATAAATTCAGTCGAAATCGACACAATAGGGCTTTGTGTGCTGCACTAGTGACAGCTGGCTTCCTCCTGCAACAATAGAGGCGAATTTATGGCCGACTTGACTTCAATCAATCAGTTAGTTTTACATTTGGACGTCTGCTTTTAGTTGCAGCGCTCATATTATCCTTTGCCGGGAACTGGCAGCTGTTAATTATGCCAATTAGCATCTCACGCACGCCTGGCTAAGCTTGCGCGTTTGTCACGCCATTAATTAGCTCCATATGGGTCGCATGTAATCTGGTCTGGCTTAGGTATACATACAGTGCGCACGCCCCTATCACATGCAGTCCATTGTTTACATTTGCAAGCCAAAATTGGCCTATTGCCCACCTTCGGTGGTAGCTCGTGTTTCGTTGCTGTTTAACCGCCAAATTTGTGCTAAGACCGGTTTGGCACCTGCGCCAAATTTGCTCGAGCACTTTGGCAAGCAAAATTCGAAAGTTTAATGTTTGTTTAAATGAGCCGGGACTACCCACTGCCAGCTGTACCAGCGCTTAAGCCCCATCAATCACTCTCTTCCAAGACTTTGTTACAAGAGCGCTGGTCTTTGCTGAGGAAATGAGTTTTTTGAGCCTCTAACAGTCGAATCGATGTTTTCCGGGCCGCTTAATTCATTTGCCATCATCCTGGGAGTTGCGCATTAATTTCGGAAGGCAGGGGACAGGTGCACAGTAATTTATTCGCCAGTAGGCCTCTCTTTGTGTAACCAAACCCACCCGCCTAACGCGTTGTTCTATAGACGATGTAGGGGCCATGATTTGTGGCCGCCTCTAGTATCAGCTGATTGCGAATTTTCCATCCCACTCTGCCTTGTTGTAAAGACGCACTTAGAACCACTGTATAGTTGGAATTCTTCAAAATCTCTAAGAAATCGACTCTCCAGTCCCAGAGAGGCACAATTGTAGTAGTAGGCCGGGTTTTAGGGCCAGCAGGTTTTGGTTAAGTGTGCGGCTTATGATCTCAGTTCAATTATGCTGGCGGCCGTTTTTGCCGAATTGCGCTCGAGTTGTTTGCGCAGGAACTTTTTCTAAGACCCCGATCCATTTCGCCACATGTCTGTTAGTTCACAGCTGACTGCCGATGGAATGCGGTTTGAGGTATGTAGAAACGTTTTTGAATATACATCGGTTAAGTTCACAATCTTCAAATAGCTGCTTGTTTGCTCGCTTTGAGTCTTGTTAGGTTTGTAGCTGAACACTTGTTCACAAACTTTGAACAAAAAGTTTGGATAACTGTTCAGTTAATAGCAGAGAGCGTGACATTTTTTCTTGTAAACCCGTCCGCGCTTTGAGGATACAAGAAGATATTGTGCAACATAGCTACACTACAAGCTCAAGTCCATTCAGTTTGTAGCTTACCTCCTAGCTGGCAAGGTCAAAGGTTACTTCTGCACCCCCTGAGGAGACAGTTACACTTTCCGTGCCCCAGACTTGTTATGTACATGTACGCTAAGCTCGTAAGAATAAATTGTTCTTCGTATATTTTGTTCCACTCTCTACTATTTAACTACAGAATGCTTTTGCATATAAACCGTTCAGCCTTTTACACGAAAGCATAAACATTGTTACGGCAGTCTCCTATTACATCGCCCTTCAAATCGCCTTGCGCCGTCGCGACAGATGGTTCTTGCCCGAAAGCCATCAATTTGTTTAGGAGGTCAAGACGCATTAGGAAATCGTCCATAAATGGTCCGTTATGTGCGGCCACATGTGTGGGCGGTCGCATTTCCTGTTCTGGGTTTAGTGGCCAGCTCGGTGGGGTGTTTGCTCGTCTGCGGCGGCCGACTGCCTCCTCAAAGTGCAAGGTGACAATGGGCAAACATCACCTTTTGCCGGCAGATGAGAGAATTTGCCTTCAATTTATTTGAAGGCCGCCCAGTATAAATTCCCACTGATGCTTGCACAAGTTATCAGTGCGGTTCTGTTTACAAACCATCAGCTTAGGGGGTGGGAGCTTCCGTAAGTGGGCCGGCCAGCCTCTCGAAGCTGTGAACCAGTCACTCGTGCGTGACTTGCCAGATTAGCTGGCTGTCCACCTGCGGTCGGGCCGACCAGTATTTTACTAAAACTCCAGCCGCTGCTGCAGTCGAACTGTCAGCTCGAATTTGAACAAAAAAGCCCCATGCGCCAATTTGCCTATTGCAGGCGAACGGCCGATGCATGGGCGACACTGTTGAGCGATGAACGTGTCAACGCTCGTGGAGACAGTCTCCATCAACTATGAGGACTTCAGCGAGTCGTTCCTGACCTGCAGCACCTGTCTCTGCCCCTTTGACTCACAGACCCATAGAGCTAAACTGCTTGCCTGCTCACACTCAGTCTGCCTGATTTGTCTGGAAAGGATAACGCAACTGCCTCAGGTATGGCTAGCTAAAGTCCGCACTGATCTATTTTGCATGCCTGTTATGCAATGTCTTACTAAAAACCAGCCAACATTTGCACACACACTATTTTTGCACTGTGCAATAGAGAGCGGCTTTTTTGAAATGCCAGACAGACACTCGTAAAAGTTCTGACTGCCAGATTAGATTGGGCCGTTTCTTTTGCAAAAACGGCTGAACTGCGTTTTTGGCGCTGACTGAAATAATGACAGGGCTGGCTGATGTGTTCTTTCAACTGCTGTTGTTAGGTTTGACATGTAGTCTGTATCTGGGTAGTTAGTTGTTTGAATATGACTGACTGACTGACTGACTGACTGACTGACTGACTGACTGACTGACTGACTGACTGACTGACTGACTGACTGACTGACTGACTGACTGAGTTTATTCCCATATAGTAGGTATGGCCAATGGTTTTCAAAAATTCACGCTACAGCAAAAAAATTATGCTAAAACCGCCGATAACATGACCGGATGCGATATTTTACGCAAAAAACCGCACTTAATTCCGTGAAAAATTAGAAAAATGCGATCTAAAAGCGTCCGTCTGCGAAGAACTTTTGTATGGCGCACTTGGTACCATTTTTAATTATGGGCAACAGATTTGAATAACTCGCGCTAGAAGCAAAATTTACGCTAAAACGGCAATAGAATGACCGGATGCGATTATTTACGCAAAAAACCGCACATAATTTCATGAAGAATTGGAGAAATGCGGGTTCAAAACAGCCGCGTGGATCAAATCGCGTAAATTAGTGTTTATAACTTGGTCGCCGTCCCAGCGGTGGCTGATTTTCTATGGCGCGTGTTACGAAGGTGAAACCAACTTGATTGTTTAAAATCTACTAGAAAGATGTGAATAATCGTCGCCCAGCTAAATTAATGCAAAAAAGTATGATTGCAAGTGTTGGGTACAATAAAAGCCTGATATGGCAAAAATTTAGGGTTACAGAAACTTCAACATCGTTTGTGGGGTTAGCGGCAAAGAGCAGAGAGCAAATTCTTATATCTTTCGAAAGTCTGAAGTCTACTGTACACGGAACCGATTGAACATCTTGCGCCGAATTCGTCGTTTTTTTACAAGAACGAGGAACATGAAAAAAATCCACGAAAATGCCCATTTTCAGTAGTTAAGAAAGAATCTAATTTGTGGGGACCATGCCGAAGTGCGAAAAGAAAAAAAGCGGTGCTATATAGGTAACGAGTTGCGGTGATTTTAAATCCGATTGAACAAAATTTGAATCAAGTCTCCTTTTAGCAGAAAACGGACATTGAAAAACGACGAATTCAGTTTTCGAGAGGAAAATGCCCTTTAACGGCCGAATTATGATTCAAAATGCATCTTATTCGTTAGCTCACACTCTGTTTCATATAAATACATCACATCCCCCTATCAATAACGGAACACAAAAAAGCATTTGCGCTTGAAGTTTCAAAAACGGCTTTGGACCACTTTTTGGCTGTGATTTTGTATTTTCTATTCGGCGCGGCGCGAGCGTGCTTTGGCCATCCCTACATATAGGGCAGTGCAAGGTATTGTACACAGTGTGTCCAAAACATTTTAAATTGATTGAGAAACTTTGCACTAAAAATCTATAAGATTAAAATAAATAAAGAAAAACTAGTACAGTACTGTGCTCACAAATTGACATAGAAGTGCATTAATTGTTGGACCACCGCATTGTATACACAAAGGCTAACCCAGATAGTGATTTATTTTTGGGAAGGCTTATTGTGACAGCAGCCTTTGAAAATCAAGCAACGTCTAATTGGTTTAACTGAACAGGTGGGTAATTCACCCATCCATACTACTCTGTGCTGCCTAGACGGAAGCATATCACAAATCTAATTAGGTCAGTCACATAAACGGTCGATTGCATGTGACACACTGAAAGCTAATAAAAGCAGCTTGCTAGCCTGCGCCAATGCTAAATTGACTATAAATGGAATTAGCACATGACAAGCCAAGCTTTAGCAACAGAGCACAAGCAATTTGTCAGTTTAAGCGCACGGCACCACTATGGCAAGTTAATCTACCTTTTTCTGGGTAGACACCAGTCTGTCATTAATTCAGTCCTGCCGTGTTGTGCTGTTAAGCTGTAAAAAATTGTACGTAAAATATTTTTTGCAACTTTTGTTTCGTTTTATCTAGGCCGGTAGCTACCATATATGGTACAAAATCTGAACAGAGTGGTACCACATGTGGTACCGGTACCACTACAAATGCGAAGGTAGGGGTACCATACCACCACAAGCCCCGAACGTGGGGATACCGTATATGGTACCGGTACCTCCTAGGGTAGTTGGTACCATATTATGGTACCGGTATCGTATATGGAACCCCACGTTCGGGGCCTGAAGTGGTACCATACATACATTAACAGCTCCGGGCCGATTGCGGGTAGAGGGGTCGGCGGGGGGTTTCCTCAGGTGGGCGGTCGAAGGGGGGTTTCGCCCAGAGGGGGGTCCCGAATTTCGAAAAGCTCCAAAACGCCTTGAAATGCGTTTTTAGCACTGTTTTTTTGCAGTAAGGACGCTAAAAATCGCTATTTTAAGCTGACAAATAGCGGTTTAGAGCTAAAAACAAGCAAAAAATTACAAAAGGAGCTTCCAAAAATTCCGATTTCCCTTAAATATCAGCAGTAGAAACGCCAAATTCGGTTCCCAAAGGTTTTTCAAGCGAATTTTAGGCTAAAAATTAGTGATTTCTGAGCCAGTTTGTTAGTACTGGGAGCCACTACTAGTACTTGTATTTTTGGGTCGGGGGTCTTTTAGTCTGTCTCGGGGGGGTGGCCTTTTCAGCTAGGGGGTAACCCCCAAACCCACTAGTACATGTATGGTACCATATATGGTACCCTACCTTCGCATTCGTACCGGTACCGGTACCATAATGGTACCACTCTATTCAGTTTTCGTACCATATGGTACCGGCCCCCATGGCCATCGGTAAGTGTACCATATACAGTATGGTACCACCACAGTCGCTGACCGTGGTGGTACCATGTATGGTACCAGTACCTTAGGTTCCGGTACTATATATAAAGGCGTTAAATGCCAGACTGTATTACAGAGCCAAGACACAGGCAACTTCCGGTGTCCAATCTGCAGAGAGGCACATCAGGTGCCGCGCGGGGGCGTGGCCCATCTGCCGCCCAGTTTTCTGGTCAACCAGCTGATGGATCTGATGCAGCGACAGCGCAGAGATGTGGTGCCCAAGTGTAGACAGCACCCGGCTGAAGAACTCCTCTTCTGCGAGACCTGTGACACTGTCTTCTGCAACCTCTGTCTCGACTCCGCTGACTCAAGGTCTCTCTTACACTACATACTCCTGTTTCAGTCAAAACCAAAACCCCCTCCAAAATTTTAGCAACCTTTTCTTGGGACAGCGATGTGAAGAGTTTAACATCGCTGTCCCAAGAAAAGGTTGCTAAAATTTTGGAGTGGGTTTTGGTTTTGACTGAAATTTCTTGGTTTTTTTTTTCAGAAAAAGGTCGCTAAAATATTCAGGGGTCTGGGCGGCTGGGGGTAGCGCCTACCTGGTGACCCTGGTCCATGGTATGCACTTGCTTGACATTTTTATTCAATTTTCTAACTGACTCACTTACTTTATCTTTTTGGTATAATCTGTTACGAAAAATACGCTGATAAGCATACATGGGCCGGAAAAATCCGGAGGGGGTATGGACACCTCGGTGGGGGTCCCGAAAAAGGTAAAAAAACGCCTATTTTGCCTTAAATATGCGAAAATTTTCTCCCTCCGGGAGGCGGGGTGGGCGAGGGTATTGGCCGGCGAGGGGGTATACACCCACCCCGGCCCATGTATGCTGATAAGTGAGAACTTGACAACACCAAGTAATTTGAGTAATTTTGTTACAGTTTTGAGTAATTTTCGAAATGAAATAATATGCCGTTTTTATGAGCGGTCAAGTAGTTTTGTCGGACTAACAATGTCTTCACCCGAAAATACCCTAAAAATCGGACACCTCGATGTTCTTTTTTTTGTTACGCCCTTTGTTCACTTTTTGTCATGAACCCGTCGCACTCTTGTTTCAGACGTTTTCCGTAAGGCCTTTGTGGCAGTAGTTTTTCTGCGAGGTACATAACTTTATTTTCGATTAAAGTAACACTTTTTTTGAAAACCCTGTTAGCTTCAGGGCTATTTGTCTGTTCTGACAATTATACAATTATGGGCAAAACTGACTTTTAGGGGTCCCTAATGAGGGCGTATATCTCAGGATCTAAGCAGAGCACAGTAATGAAAATTTCAGCAATCTTTTAAGACGTGATTTCTGTAAATACCAACTTCCCATAGGTACAGTTGCCCCAACTTTGTTGGATCTTTGAACTTTATATATCGTTCGATAGCCCTTCTCTCACGTAGTAAGAAACCACATTTGAATTTTTCAATTTCCCTCCCTCTTTTGAAAAACGATGGGAAAACGCCAAAAATGGTTTTCCGACCATAACTTCTGAACGAAACAACATTTTGTAAAACTAAGCACACCATTGAATTGCTCAGGAAATTCTGCATCAGACAAACTATAAACTTATTTTATAGAACGAATTTTTTTACCTAAAAATTTTGAATTTATACTTTCGTTAGCACAAATTTTTCGGTTTTTGACCAATTTCATGGTCTAAACCTGAAAGGCCACAGAATTTTATTTGTTGTTTTAGAAACTAACTCCATTTAGCATCGAATTAACACCTTAATTTGAAAATCGGAATGTACCCCTTTTTCGCTATTTTGCATTTTATGGTGCCCACTCACTCAAATCCACCAATTGTCGATCAACGGTTTTCGGCCATAACTCATGAACCGAGAGGCGCACACCAAAATCGAATACACCATTCGATTCGCCATCAATTTCTAAATCAGATACACTGTTATTGTTGGACTCTGCTTGAAACTTCAGTGAAAAAAGTTGGATCTACATATTTTCCTTAGTTGATATGGCAATCATTAGCTTAGGTTTTTGATTATTTGTGGCTTATACATACGATGCCACAGAATTTTATTTGCTGTTTGGAAAACTAACTGTATTTAGCATCAAATTAACCCATTAATTTGAAAGTAGGAATGTACCCCTTTTTCGCTATTTTGCATTTTATGGTACACACTCACAGAAGGTGGTCAACTGTCGATCAACGGTTTTCGGCCATAATTCATGAACCGAGAGGCGCACTTCAAAATCTTCTACACCATTCGATTCGCCACTAATTTCTGCATCCGGTGCGCCATAATGTTACTCTGCTTGAATTTTTAGTGCCAAAATTTGGGTATTTTTATTTTCCATATTAAACTAAGCTTACTGAATTAATAGAGCAGTGCTTTCATTCTTGTGTGGCTATTGCCAAAAGGAAGTTTGATTGGTTTGACGTTTTCTGGACGTTGTCTTAACTATGTGTACATGGTTTGATCACACTTGGACCATGCATCCTAGCTATACACAGAACAGGGCAAACAGTTACAAATCAGAATCGAAAGATGTGATCATCTTAGTTATAACGCGGCTGTGGCTTCTTGACTTTTAAGTTTAGTTTAAAAGCGCATTCTAAACAATAGAATGAGAGCCTATTGAACAAACACACAGCTATGTATTAGGTAGTCGATACTCTTTGTCGGTTTCCGGGATGGAACATTTTTGGGAGGGCATTAGAGCCGGAAATCGTCCCAGCCCCTCTCATAACTAAAGCAAAGAACAGTTGCGGCTGATCTGTATTTCAATAAACTTTACTTACTTAGAAATCACAAAAAACCTAGTGTAACATAACGCCTGTTTAGCTAAGTTCAACTACGGAAAAGGAAAAATCCAAATTTTTGCACTAAAAATTCAAGCAGAGTAACATTATGGCGCACCGGATGCAGAAATTAGTGGCGAATCGAATGGTGTAGAAGATTTTGAAGTGCGCCTCTCGGTTCATGAATTATGGCCGAAAACCGTTGATCGACAGTTGACCACCTTCTGTGAGTGTGTACCATAAAATGCAAAATAGCGAAAAAGGGGTACATTCCTACTTTCAAATTAATGGGTTAATTTGATGCTAAATACAGTTAGTTTTCCAAACAGCAAATAAAATTCTGTGGCATTGTACGTATAAGCCACAAATAATCAAAAACCTAAGCTAATGATTGCCATATCAACTAAGGAAAATATGTAGATCCAACTTTTTTCACTGAAGTTTCAAGCAGAGTCCAACAATAACAGTGTATCTGATTTAGAAATTGATGGCGAATCGAATGGTGTATTCGATTTTGGTGTGCGCCTCTCGGTTCATGAGTTATGGCCGAAAACCGTTGATCGACAATTGGTGGATTTGAGTGAGTGGGCACCATAAAATGCAAAATAGCGAAAAAGGGGTACATTCCGATTTTCAAATTAAGGTGTTAATTCGATGCTAAATGGAGTTAGTTTCTAAAACAACAAATAAAATTCTGTGGCCTTTCAGGTTTAGACCATGAAATCGGTCAAAAACCGAAAAATTTGTGCTAACGAAAGTATAAATTCAAAATTTTTAGGTAAAAAAATTCGTTCTATAAAATAAGTTTATAGTTTGTCTGATGCAGAATTTCCTGAGCAATTCAATGGTGTGCTTAGTTTTACAAAATGTTGTTTCGTTCAGAAGTTATGGTCGGAAAACCATTTTTGGCGTTTTCCCATCGTTTTTCAAAAGAGGGAGGGAAATTGAAAAATTCAAATGTGGTTTCTTACTACGTGAGATAAGGGCTATCGAACGATATATTAAGTTCAAAGATCCAACAAAGTTGGGGCAACTGTACCTATGGGCTCATGAAAAAGTCGGTTATTACAGAAAACCAGTCTTAAGAATTTATTGATCTTTCATTTAAAAAAGGATTCACTCAAATCCGTTGAGATTTGCAGTTGCTACAGCGGTGGCAAAACTGACTATTAGGGGTCCCTAACAAAAATTTAAATTTTATCTACCGTATTCAGTTGACTCCTAAGCCTAAGCCTGAGCCTAAGCCTAAGCCTTAGCAAGAAAGTGATTAATTAATACAGGTACATTGTACGTAATAGAGGGACCCCTAAAAGTCAGTTGTTAAGGCAAATCTCAACGGATTTGAATGAATCTTTTTTTAAATCAAAAAGATGCTGAAATTTTCATTACTGTGCTCTGCTTAGATCCTGAGATATACGCCCTCATTAGGGACCCCTAAAAGGTTTATTACAACGCACATGAACACCGGACAGACCAGTAAAGAACCCATAAAGGGCCACATGCGAGGCAATCACCGGGGTCGAACCCCTACTATGTGTCTAACGCTGGGTGCATGGCAGGCTGAGTTGCTTCCAGTACACCACAGACGCAGACAAAGCACTAAAAGTCAGTTAAGCCCAATTATGAATTTATAGAGTGTTTTAACTTTCATTTATACAGAGTTAACTTAACAAATAGTTGGATGCTAAACGTTTCAGCAATGGCTGCCACAACCACACAATCGTTCCGTTCTCAATTGCCATTAAGAGAATGTCGGAGATTCTACTCTATAAGGCCAACCAGTGTGTGCGCAATCTGAACAGAGCAAGTGAAAATGTAGAACGCGAAATGACAGAACTGGACAGAAATGTGGACAAGATCCTGGACCAAGTCAACGAGTCGTTTCAGGTCTGTTCTATAGTATTCTACATACCTGTAACAGGGGGTCTGCCCCCCCCATGCCGCTTAGGCCAGACCCCCATGGTTGGGAACCCTCGAGGCGATTTTTCGCACCCACCTCCGATTTCCTGGCAACTAATTTTTTGTGCAAATTTTTACGATTTTTTTACAATTTCAGACGCAAGAATTTATAAAATCGCCTGTAAAACAGTAGTTTTTAGCTGTATTTCAGCGCAAATTAGCGATTTTTAACGATTTTTAGCCGAAAATGTGCTATTTTTTGCGATTTTTGAGCGTTTTTAGTGCACAGCCCCCTCCCTAGAATTTGGGCTCAGACCCCCAACCCCCTTCCCCTTCGGCGGATATGAAACCTGTTAGATATATGGTATTCTATTTATTTTACATGCATTTCGTTTCATTCCTGAATCGAGTGGTCTGAGCTCAAATTCTTGGGGAGATATATTGGGCACTAAAAACCGCCGAAAAACTCTCAAAAAATCGTAATTTTCCGCAGTTTGCGGTCAAATACGGCTAAAGCATACATGTAACAGGGGGGTCTGGGGGTCTGCCCCCCCACCCGACTTAGACCAGACCCCCCCCCCCCCCCGGATGGGGACACCCCCCCCCCCCCCCCCCCCGAGACGATTTCATCGACCCCCCCCCCCTCCGATTTTCTGGCAAGTAAATTTTCGAGCAAATTTTTGCAATTTTTTACACTTTCACACACAAAAATTGCCAAAATCGCCTGCAAAACAGCACTTTTTAGCTGTATTTCAGCCCAAATTAGCGATTTTTGGCGATTTTTAGGCCAAAAATTGCGATTTTTCTCGATTTTTGAGCGTTTTTTAGTGCCCACCCCCCTCCCCCGAAATTTTGGCTCAGATCCCCCCGGCCGGCGCCAGACCCCCCAACCCCCCTCCCCTTCGGCGGATGACCTTTACAGACAATTGTAATATGAAATAAGCGATCGACCGGAATTCCGGTTCCGGTGCTGAAGGGTGCCGGAACTGGAACTTTTTGCTTTTTTGAAGCAACCCTGCTAAATTCCATGCCATAACGCTAAACACTACTAATAAACCAGTTGACAACTTTGTTTTATTAGGCAACAATTTTGATTGAGATTACTATTTTTTCTTTGCCGGTAATTTACTACTGACGGTGCTTAGCATAGTTTCAAATGGACATTTTCAGTTCAAATTCAGTTGATTCGACACTTTAAAGCCGAAATTTAGAAAAACAGAGGGTCTTAAATAGGCAGCCAAACATACAGAAGGCCGTAGAGCGAATGTAGGATTCTCTAAGAAATGACTAAAACGGCCCCAATTGACGTTTTTTGGTAGGGTTCCGACGATATATCGATATCGACATCGAAAAGTCGATATATCGACCCTTTTTCCAATATCGATATCGATATCGATATCGCGATATTTCGCATCGATATTTTCGATATTTTTGTGTGCGGAAAAGTAGGAAAAAACAAAACTTACACCAAGTACAATTATCTGGAACTGCAAAAAAACCAGTTTTTCCTGCACAACTAAAAATCGATGGTATAATCAAACCCTAACAGTGGCATGATAGTTCTCAGAAACATCAATTTCTCGGCATTCTGAGCTTTTAGACAGCAATGCTTAGGTTCTTAAATGTCTGCCTGCAGCAACACTGAAGAGCTGCTCACTCCGCAGACTTGAAGCAAGTGGGCAGAAGCAGACATGGGCTAGCATTTTGGCTGAGGGGTGGCAAATTTTCAAATCCTGAGGGGCATACATGTAACAGCTCCGGGCCGACCTGGGGGGAGGGGGGTAGGGGGGGTTTTTTTCCTCAGGTGGGGGGTCGAGGGGGGGGGTTCGCCCAGGTGGGGGGTCCCAAATTTCAAAAAGCTCGAAAACGCCTAGAAATGCGTTTTTAGCACGGTTTTTTCAGTAAGGACGCTAAAAATCGCTATTTTAAGCTGCCAAATAGCGTTTTAAAGCTAAAAACAAGCAAAAAATGACAAAAAGAGCTTCCAAAAACACCGATTTTTCTTAAATATCAGCAGTGGAAACGCCAGATTCGGTTTCCAAAGGCTTTTCAAGTGAATTTTAGACTAAAAATTAGTGATTTCTGACCCAGTTTGTTAATACTGGAGCCACTACCACCACTTGTATTTTTTGGTCGGGGGAGGGGTCCCTTAACCTGTCTCGGGGGGGAGGGTGAGGGGGGGGGTTTGGCCTTTCCAGCAGGGGGGTAACCCCCCCAAACCCCCCCTAGTACATGTATGCTGAGGGGGTACCGCCGGGCTGATGGGTGGTTGAAAGGATCGTAAGGAAAAAAGTCGGATTTTTACTAAAGTCAAGCTTTTTGGCTTATTTAACATTAAAATAAGTTTAAATACGCTATTCTGTCTGAGCTCATTTATGCCTAATGAGGGTGGGGCATCGGCCAGACCCAGAGAGGTCATCCTTTTCATTGAAGGGCTTCAGAAAGGCCACTACCTTTTCTGCGATTCCCTACTTAATTGATATCAGATCGCTGATTGCATCAGTGCTTGACTGATTAGCAGTGAGAGCAGTTTGCTCTTTTAAATTTTCACATTTTCTTGCATAACTATAAATATCGATATCGATATCGATATCGATCGATATTGAGCTGAAAATATCGATATCGACAAGTTTTGATATCGTCGGAACACTATTTTTTGGTGCTTTAAACGCTGCGTAAACACGACTAAAACACGTAAAACAGTAATGTTTAATGGCAGTTGGGCCAGTTCTAACTTTAGGAAAGCAAAGCACCCTTTAAATGTATCCTGTAGTTTTCAGCTGGCATTCTTGGTTCTGGGAGCAATTTCAAATTTTAGCCTCCCTCCACTCACAAGTTCCTGTTCCGGTCGAAATTTTGGCTATGTATGTCGATCGCTAGGTGGAATTCTCATACATGTAACAGGTCGGGGCCGGTGTTGGGGAAGGGGTTTCTGTCGAATGGGGCTTCGCCCAGAGGGCGGTCCAAAATGTCAATAAGCTCCAAAACGCCTGGATTATAGGGAGAGTGGTTGGGCACTAAAAACGCTCAAAAATCGCAAAAAAATAGCACTTTTTCGGCTAAAAATCACTAATTCGGGCTTAAAGTACAGCTAGAAAAGTGCAGTTTTACAGGCGATGTTGGCTTTTTTTGTGTCTGAAATTTGGTTGGAAAATTGGTAAAAAATTACTGGCCAGAAAAGTCGGACGGGGCGGAAAAATCGTCTCCGGGACTCCCGATCCGGAGGTCTGGCCTAATTCGGGTGGAGGCAGACCCCCTGTTCATACATGTAGCAGGGGGAGCTGCCCCCACCTGACTTAGGCCAGACCCCCCTGAGACGAATTTTCCGCCCCCCTCCGATTTTTTGCAAATAATTTTTTGAGCAGATTTTTGCGATTTTTTACAATTTCAAACACAAAAGTTGCCAACATCGTCTGTAAAACAGCACTTTTTAGCTGTATTTCAGCCCAAATTCGCGATATTTGGCGTTTTTGAGCGTTTTAGTGCCCAACCCCCTCCGTAGAATTTGTGCTCATACCCGCCTAGACCTGACATGGGCTAGCATTTCGGCTGATTGGGGGTAGAATTTTCAATTCCTGCGGGGGGCTGAGGGGGGTAGGAGCGCCTGATGGGGGGCTGAGGGGATGGTAAGCCAAAAAGTCCGATTTTTGGCGAAAATCAGGGTTTTTTGGCTTATTTTTCATTAAAATATGTTAAAATTAGCTATTCTGAGCTCATTTACGCCTATTCCAGGCATATTTTTATCATAATTTTCTATACAAAATTCTTCACAAAAATTCCTGATGGGGGTAGATCAGAGCCTGATGGGGGCCAACCCCCCTCAGCCCCCCCCTTTGCCCAGGTCTGCCCTAGCCGACGCCAGAACCCCTCCCCCTTCGGCACATGATCTGTTACATGTATGGTTTTCTTATTCTGGTTGGCAGCGGCCCAACCAGACAAATTCAAAATTTTTCATCCCCTTTGCAAAATTGTGGACACGCCCTGGCTCGGGTAGGGGTTTCCGATCTACTGTATGTTGGCCTTTTCCAGTGGGTGGGGCGAACCCCCTGTATTGTACCCTGTATTGTACCTATACCTTCATAATGATGTGGCTAATAATACGTACATCTGTATGTCTGTAAGCAGACAAGCCAACGTAACCAGTCCATCAGACATGTAAGGCGTGTAATAAATGCATCATAGTACGAAATTGAATCCAACCGGCGGCGCAGTGTAAAATGGAATTTTAATTCCAACGCGTTCCCCAACCTGTTGGCAGGGCAGTGTTATTGACTCTGCGGTTGGCTTATTCCAGTGCAGAACAGGTTTCTCTGCTCTAAACGCCGCTCCTATTATACTATTATTGAAGTGCGGCAGCCGTGTCTGCTCGTTGTATCAATTCACCGCCGATCTATTGCTCTCTGATGTAGTAGTAGCAGTAGTATGCAAATTTTCTCTCCAGGAATTGTCGCAGTTGCTGGACGCGCGACGGAGGACGTTGATTGAGACGGTAAGAAGGACGCGCGACGAGAAGAGAAAGGTATTGCAGGAACAACTGGGAATTATTCAAGCTGAGAACGCCAAAGTGGAGCAACAGTGCAACGGACTACAGTATCAGGTACTTATTATGTTTTATTTTATTCTCTTTCTACCGTAACATGTGCTTATAACTGTCAGACTGTTATTACCCATCACCAACCATGTACCTGTGAGTGTAATAATGTGAGTACAAGTTACCAATGACTGTATAATCGTTCACAAATTATGAATGATTCTAATAACTCCTTACAAATTACCAATACGTAACTGTGCTAAACCATCGCAAATTACCAATGACTTGTAATAATCCCTCAAAAATTACAGTTTGTACTAACCTGTCACAAATTATAAATGTTTGTGCTAGACCATCTCAATTTATCTGTTATATTCTTCACAAATTTCCAGTTACTGTAATAATCCATAATCCTCACGAATTACCAGTGACTGTAATAACCCCTTCCAAATTACCAATCACTGTAATAACTCCTTCCAAATTGCCAATCACTGTAATAACGCCTTCCAAATTACCAATGACTGTAATAACTCCTTCCGAATTACCAATCACTGTAATAACTCCTTCCGAATTACCAATCACTGTAATAACCCCTTCCAAATTACCAATCACTGTAATAACCCCTTCCAACTTACCAATCACTGTAATAACTCCTACCGAATTAGCGATAACTCTAATAGCCCCTTCCAAATTACCAATCACTGTAATAACCCCTTCCAAATTACCAATGACTGTAATAACCCCTTCCAAATTACCAATGACTGTAATAACCCCTTCCAACTTACCAATCACTGTAATAACTCCTACCGAATTAGCGATAACTCTAATAGCCCCTTCCAAATTACCAATCACTGTAATAAACCCTTCCAACTTACCAATCACTGTAATAACTCCTACCGAATTAGCGATAACTCTAATAGCCCCTTCCAAATTACCAATCACTGTAATAACCCCTTCCAACTTACCAATCACTGTAATAACTCCTACCGAATTAGCGATAACTCTAATAGCCCCTTCCAAATTACCAATCACTGTAATAACCCCTTCCAAATTACCAATGACTGTAATAACCCCTTCCAAATTACCAATGACTGTAATAACCCCTTCAAACTTACCAATCACTGTAATAACTCCTACCGAATTAGCGATAACTCTAATAGCCCCTTCCAAATTACCAATCACTGTAATAAACCCTTCCAACTTACCAATCACTGTAATAACTCCTACCGAATTAGCGATAACTCTAATAGCCCCTTCCAAATTACCAATCACTGTAATAACCCCTTCCAACTTACCAATCACTGTAATAACTCCTACCGAATTAGCGATAACTCTAATAGCCCCTTCCAAATTACCAATCACTGTAATAACCCCTTCCAACTTACCAATCACTAATTTTTAGCTAAAATTCGTTTGAAAAGACTTTGCAAACCGAATTTGGCGTTTCCACTGCAGATATTTCAGAGAAATCGTCATTGGAAGCCCTTTTTCTCGTTTTTTTTGCTTGCTTTTAGCTCTAAAACGCTATTTGGCAGCTTAAAATAGCGTTTTTAGCCTCCTTACTGAGAAAAACGTGCTAAAAACGCTTTTTGAAATTTTGGAGCCCCTTCTGGGTGAAATCCCTCTCCACCCCCACCTGACGGAAAACCCATCCCCCATGCCGGCCCAATACCTGTTACATGTATGCAGCGCAGCACCATAGTGCCCCTACTTTGGCATTGGTACCTGTACCGGTACCATGTGGTACCACTCCGTTCATATTTCGTACCATATTATTATGGTAGTTGTACCATGTATAATATTAAAATCTAATTAGTACCTACTTAGTACCAAGAAAGGGGTACCACCACAGTCCCCGGGTACTAGCGTATTGTAGCATAAAGGGCGTTAAATGCTTATTTAGAAGACCAATCAAGAACCTACCTATAATACAGGTGGTAGGTACCGTTCTCATTGTCGTGTACAGTCACCCCAACAGTCTGAGCTGAGTGGTTGTCGTCCTTGACCAGCTGGGCGTCAACAGGGTCTCCTCCGCTGGTGCGCGGCTGACCGTTGTAGTCGATGGTAGTGACCAGCACGCGCGACTCCAAGTGGACACTGGACGGCTCTGCGCGCGCTGTGCAGAGTGGGGGAAAGGTGCGTGACACTGACAGGGTGCCGAAATGCGCCAGAGCCTCTTGGATGCCTGACAGAAAACAAATTCTCAGTTAGTTACACAAAAATAAAAATAACTCTCAGAACCACACATAGAACGGATTTCCCCCGAGGCGATTTAGCACCCTTTAGAAATAGCGTTTTTAGACCGGAACAATCACTTTTAGTACTACTGTGTATCTTCCCCTCCAGGATTTGGGCTCAGCATACACCCATTCTGTTGTTACATGCAGAATTCGCAAAACCGCACCGGAGGGGGGAGGCAAAAAAGCCCGAAAAATGGCCTATTTTGACTTAAAAAGCGAATTTTTTTCATTCTGGGGGTGCGGGAGGTCTACAGTTTCAAATAATTATCAATTTCTTCACGAATGAGGCAAAAGCTCTAGAAATCACTGTTACTTTTTCAGGCAATTTTGGTGTCTCCAATTCTAGAAAGTTGCAAAGAAATTCTTTCAAAAATTACTACTAGGTAGAAAAATTGAAGGAGGTATAAAAAATCGCCTGGGGGCAGAAACACGTCGGTGGGGGAAGGCAGACCCTTCAGTTACGTGTATGCATAAAATACAATTCCGGATTTTAGCACAGCACGCAGGGTGTCCCAGGTTTGATCGCCAGCGGCGCGGGACAATGTGAACGGAATTGAACAAAATTTCACACAAATACAGAGCCTGCAGTAATTTAGATGCTGCTAAATTTCAGCCTTCCGATGCTTATAACAGTCTAACACTTAACGCCGTTTATGGTACTGGCACTATATATGGTGATCTTGCCATATACTGGTACCTAAGCTAGTGGCACCATGTATGGTACCGACCTTGTGCACATTCAGGGACTGTGGTGGTACCATGGTAGCCCTACCCATGGCCATGGGTGCCGGTACCATTTATGGTACCACTACAATGTTGCAAAATCTGATTGTAGTGGTATGGTACTGGTACAGGTACCAATGCCAAGTTAGGGTTACCATGGTAGCACTACAGTGGCCCATCGTGTGGGTATATGGTGCCGGCACCTTATGTTACTGCCACAGGCCCAGTACGTGGGGTACCATATACGGTACCAGTAGCCTAGTTGGCTGCTAGCTAGCCTAGTTTGCTGGAACAAAAAGATATGGATAATCAGTTTCAGATAGAATCCTCTATTCTGTAGAGCTTCATCTCAAGCTGAATGGCTATGCCTCTTTCACGTTTTGTTGAATAAACGTTATATCTTTTAATGGATATTGCCGAAAAAGGCAGGCATCTAAAATACCCTTGGCAGTACATTTGTGTGAAAACAGTTTGAATTCCGTTCACACAGCGACGAGCCGCTAACAATCAATCAGCTTGTACATACATTAAACATTTCAGTCCAATGTATACAGCAGCGACGGCAGAAATAAACGATTGGAGCTTTTGAGAGATTTTATACCCACTGTACTGTACTATTACTGTACTATTAATTAGCTACCTTTCAGCACATCGGCGGTGCTGGAGTCGTACTTGAGGAAGGCGTTCTCTCTCGGTTCCACCAGCGTCAGAGTGGTGTCCAGTTTTTCGTTCAGGTCGCTTATCTTGCGTGTGATATGCCGCACCTCCACCTGTAACCGGCAGCCAGCTACGCACACAAAAGCGCTTAATGGCCGGCCAGCTGCACGGTGCAGATTAGAGGCATGGCAGCCAAAAAATCGAACTGCTTATATTATACTACGCTTGCCTATACACGCTGAAGCCAGATGTCAGCTTGTGTAGCTTCTAATGGCAGTGCTATTTGCTGTACTACTATAGATAGACAGCCAGGTGCCACTAGCTAACCATTAGCAGTGGACTGAGCAAACAAGAGTGACTAATAAAACGGATGAAATATGATTTTTTGACCGAATTGGATTAGTTATTAGACTAGCTAGACCAGTTAGAAATCGCTCTTAGTCTTATATTCAGCTTACCAAAGTTATTTGTAATTTTGATGGCTTATTACAGCCAATGATAGTATAAAAGGAGTTATTACAATCGTTGGTAAAGTTGTGAGAGTAATTGGTAATTTTTTGATCGCTCATTACAGCTATTAATAATTTGAAAAGAGTTATTACAGTCATTGGTAATCTGTGAGTGTCATTGGTAATTTTTTGATCGCTTATTACAGTCATTGGTAATTTAGAATGGGATTAATACAGTAATTGTAATTTGAGAGAAAATATTACAGTCATTCATAATTGTTTAATCGGTTATCAAAGTCATTGGTAATTTGAAAGGAGTTATTATGGTGATTGGTAATTTGTGAGCTGCTGTTACAGTGATTGGTAATTTGAAAGAGTATTATTAGAGTGATCGGTAATTTGGAAGCGGTTATTAGAGTGATTGGTACTTCCGAAGGGGTTATTACAGTGACTGGTAACTTGGAAGGGTTATTACAATCATTGGTAATTTGGAAGGGGTTATTACAGTGATTGGTAATTTGGAAGGGGTTATTACAGTGATTGGTAATTTGGAAGGGGCTATTAGAGTTATCGCTAATTCGGTAGGAGTTATTACAGTGATTGGTAAGTTGGAAGGGGTTATTACAGTGATTGGTAATTTGGAAGGGGCTATTAGAGTTATCGCTAATTCAGGGAGAAAAGAGGAAGGGAAGGGGATAAGGAGGAATGGAAGGGGATGAAGATGAATGGAGGAGATAAGGATGGAAGGGAAGGGATAAGGATGGATGGAAGGGCTATTAGTACTTGTATTAGGGTAAAGGCCAGGCGTGTTTGAGCATTCCACATGGATGGATCGTATAAAGTAAAAATGTGTTATTTTTAACCCATTGCAGAGGCGTACCGAGGATTTTTCAGAGGAGTGTAAAATTTTTGAAATTGCCTGGTTGCCCGATGGTGAGAAAATTTTTGCAAATTAGCCTTAGAAACCCATTTACTAAAAGATAGTCTCAGCATTAAATTGACAATAATTCATAGTTTTAGTAGTTCGAATTGCTTCTGTTGTGCCCAACCAGGGAGAGAAATTTTCGAACAATTAGCCTTCAAAAACGGATTCCTCGGCATAAAAGAAACGGGTACAGGTCCGATCCGATCCGATTTCCGGGGGCCTTTACGGCCTACGATCAGACTCGAGGTCCATTTCACTATCCCCGTGATTGGTCATCTCGGACGTTGCCCTTCTTTCACTGCCAGCCACTCCTAGCCATCTACTGGGCGCCGGTCACCGGGAGGGCCGCCGGCGTGTCGATGCCATGATTCTGACAGCTCCCGCCGGGCCGGTGCCCCATGTGCCAGAGGGCTCCCAGCATAGTTGGTTTCTCAGACAGCTTCTGACATCGTAGATCTTCTTCCCAACGCGGCATGCTTTGTGGAGCGGCTTCGGTGCAATGGCAGATCCAGTCGGTTCCCATTTTACCCACTACACTGTCACAAGCTTTCGGTGCGACCCATACATGTAACAGGTCATCCGCCGATGGGGAGGGGGGTTGGGGGGTCTGAGCCAAAAATTTCTGGGGGAGGGGGTGGGCACAAAAAACGCTCAAAAATCGAGAAAAATCAAATTTTTGGCCTAAAAATCGTAAAAATCGCTAATTTGGGCTGAAATACAGCTAAAAAGTGCTGTTTTGCAGGCGATTTTGGCAAATTTTGTGTCTGAAATTGTAAAAAAATTGCAAAAATTTGCTCAAAAAATTTACTTGCCAGAAAAAATCGGAGGGGGGGGTCGGGAAAATCGTCTCGGGGGGGTCCCCATCCGGGGGGGGAAGGGGGGGGGGGGAAGAGGGGAGGGGGAGGGGAGAAAGGAAAGAAAGGCGGAGAGGAGAGCGCACGAGAGGGAAGGGAGGGAAAAAAGAGGGGACGGGAAGGAAAAGGAGAAAGAAGAAAGAGAGAGAAGAAAAAGAGGGGAAGGGGAGGGAAGAGCAAGCAGGGAGGGGAGGGAGGGAAAGAGGGGAAGAAGGGAAAAGAAGGGGGGAGAGAAGAGCAGACGGAGGGACGGGGACGAGGAAGAAGAGAAAGAAAAGAACAAAAGAAAAGCGAAAACAAAAGGAAGCAAAAGGAAGAAGGAAAAAGGAGATTGAGGAGGACAAAAGGAGACAACAGGGGAGAGAAGAGGAGAGAAAGGGAAGAAGGGAAAAGGGACGAGGAGAGAGAAGCGAAAGAGGCGGGAAGAAGAAGAGAGAAGGGAGAAACAAAGGAGGGGACAGGGGCACGGCGGGGGAGGAGAAGGAGACACGCGGGGGGGACGGGCGAGAGAAATGGCAGGGGGAGGGGGGGGAAGAGGGCAACGGAGAGACAAACGGGGAAGGAAGGACGAGGAGAGGGTAAAGCGGAAATGGATGGATGGAAATGCGTTATGGAGAATGTGAAGGATGGAAAATTTGGGGGACAACAGAAGCCAATGAAAAAAATGATATGAATTATGGAGACATAGTAAATGGGTTTAAGGTATTGAAAAATTTTTACATGAGCAGCCAGGAATTTAAAAAATTTACATTGAAAAATCTCGGTACGCTGAGTAGGTAAAATACACATTTTTATATACGATCATCATGTGGAGATGAAACACACTGTTTATATACAAGTAATAGCTTAATTACAATAGTATACTTATACAATATACATATTACGATAGCGATATAGCTTATACATGTTACTACGCCCGAATTAGCGATAACTCTAACAGCCCCTTCCAAATTACCAATCACTGTAATAACCCCCTTCCAACTTACCAATCACTGTAATAACTCCTACCGAATTAGCGATAACTCTAATAGCCCCTTCCAACTTCACTAATCACTGTAATAACCCCTTCCAAATTACCAATCACTGTAATAACTCCTACAGACAACGATAACTCTAATAGCCCCTTCCAAATTCAATCTGTAATAACCCCTTCCAAATTACCAATGACTTGTAACCTTCCAAATACCAATAACCCTTCCAAGTTACCAGTCACTGTAATAACCCCTTCGGAAGTACCAATCACTCTAATAACCGCTTCCAAATTACCGATCACTCTAATAAATAACCCCTTCCAAATTACCAATCACTGTAACAGCAGCTCACAAATTACCAATCACCATAATAACTCCTTTCAAATTACCAATGACTTTGATAACCGATTAAACAATTATGAATGACTGTAATATTTTCTCTCAAATTACAATTACTGTATTAATCCCATTCTAAATTACCAATGACTGTAATAAGCGATCAAAAAATTACCAATGACACTCACAGATTACCAATGACTGTAATAACTCTTTTCAAATTATTAATAGCTGTAATGAGCGATCAAAAAATTACCAATTACTCTCACAACTTTACCAACGATTGTAATAACTCCTTTTATACTATCATTGGCTGTAATAAGCCATCAAAATTACAAATAACTTTGGTAAGCTGAATATAAGACTAAGAGCGATTTCTAACTGGTCTAGCTAGTCTAATAACTAATCCAATTCGGTCAAAAAATCATATTTCATCCGTTTTATTAGTCACTCTTGTTTGCTCAGTCCACTGCTAATGGTTAGCTAGTGGCACCTGGCTGTCTATCTATAGTAGTACAGCAAATAGCACTGCCATTAGAAGCTACACAAGCTGACATCTGGCTTCAGCGTGTATAGGCAAGCGTAGTATAATATAAGCAGTTCGATTTTTGGCTGCCATGCCTCTAATCTGCACCGAGCAGCTGGCCGGCCATTAAGCGCTTTTGGTGTGCGTAGCTGGCTGCCGGTTACAGGTGGAGGTGCGGCATATCACACGCAAGATAAGCGACCTGAACGAAAAACTGGACACCACTCTGACGCTGGTGGAACCGAGAAGAACGCCTTCCTCAAGTACGACTCCAGCACCGCCGATGTGCTGTGAAAGGTAGCTAATTAATAGTACAGTAATAGTACAGTACAGTGGGTATAAAATCTCTCAAAAGCTCCAATCGTTTATTTCTGCCGTCGCTGCTGTATACATTGGACTGAAATGTTTAATGTATGTACAAGCTGATTGATTGTTAGCGGCTCGTCGCTGTGTGAACGGAATTCAAACTGTTTTCACACAAATGTACTGCCAAGGGTATTTTAGATGCCTGCCTTTTTCGGCAATATCCATTAAAAGATATAACGTTTATTCAACAAAACGTGAAAGAGGCATAGCCATTCAGCTTGAGATGAAGCTCTACAGAATAGAGGATTCTATCTGAAACTGATTATCCATATCTTTTTGTTCCAGCAAACTAGGCCAGCTAGCAGCCAACTAGGCTACTGGTACCGTATATGGTACCCCACGTACTGGGCCTGTGGCAGTAACATAAATGCCGGCACCATATACCCACACGAGGGCCACTGTAGTGCTACCATGGTAACCCTAACTTGGCATTGGTACCTGTACCATACCGTACCACTACAATCAGATTTGCAACATTGTAGTGGTACCATAATGGTACGGCACCCATGGCCATGGGTAGGGCTACCATGGTACCACCACATCCCTGGAATGTGCACAAGGTCAGTACCTACTGGTGCGCTAGCTTAGGTACCAGTATATGGAATATTACCATATATAGTGCAGTACCATAAACGGCGTAAGTGTAGATGTCATAAGCATCGGAAGTGAAATTTAGAGTTAATTCTGAGGCTCTGTTTTGTGTGAAATTTTGTTCAATTCCGTTCACATTGTCCCGCGCCGCTGGCGATAAACCTGGGACACTGCATGCTTAGCAAATCCGGATTGTATTTTATGCATACGTAACTGAAGGGTCTGCCTTCCCCCACCGACGTGTTTCTGCCCCCAGGCGATTTTTATACTTCCTTCAATTTTTCTACCTAGTAGTAATTTTTGAAAGAATCTTTGCAACTTTCTAGAATTGGAGACACCAAAATTGCCTGAAAAAGTAACAGTGATTTCTGAGAGCTTTTGCCTCATTCGTGAAGAAATTGATAATTATTTGAAACTGTAGACCTCCCCACCCCCAGAATGAAAAAAATTCGCTTTTTAAGTCAAAATAGGCCATTTTTCGGGCTTTTTTGCCTCCCCCTCGGTGCGGTTTTGCGAATTCTGCATGTAACAACAGAATGGGTGTATGCTGAGCCCAAATCTGGAGGAAGATACACAGTAGTACTAAAAGTGATTGTTCCGGTCTAAAAACGCTATTTCTAAAGGGTGCTAAATCGCCTCGGGGGAAATCCGTTCTATGTGTGGTTCTGAGAGTTATTTTTTATTTTTGTGTAACTAACTGAGAATTTGTTTTCTGTCAGGCATCCAAAGGCTCTGGCGCATTTCGGCACCCTGTCAGTGTCGCACCTTTCCCCCACTCTGCACAGCGCGCGCAGAGCCGTCCAGTGTCCTTGGAGTCGCGCTGGTCACTACCACTCGACCACAACGGTCAGCCGCGCACCAGCGGAGGAGACCCTGTTGACGCCCAGCTGGTCAAGGACGACAACCACTCAGCTCAGACTGTTGGGGTGACTGTACACGACAATGAGAACGGTACCTACCACCTGTATTATAGGTAGGTTCTTGATTGGTCTTCTGAATAACCTTTAACGCCCTTTATGCTACAACACGCTAGTACCCGGGGACTGTGGTGGTACCCCTTTCTTGGTACTAAGTAGGTACTAATTCAGATTTTAGACAGTTATACATGGTACAACTACTATAATAATATTGTACGAAATATGAACAGATGAGCACCACATAGTACCGGTACAGGTACCAATGCCAAAGTAGGGGCACTATGGTGCTGCGCTGCATACATGTAACAGGTTTGGGCCGGCATGGGGGATGGGTTTTCCGTCAGGTGGGGGTGGAGAGGGATTTCACCCAGAAGGGGCTCAAAATTTCAAAAAGCGTTTTTAGCACTTTTTTTCTCAGTAAGGAGGCTAAAAACGCTATTTTAAGCTGCCAAATAGCGTTTCAGAGCTAAAAGCAAGCAAAAAAAAACGAGAAAAAGGGCTTCCAATGACGATGATTGGTAAGTTGGAAGGGGTTATTACAGTGATTGGTAATTTCGGAAGGGGCTATTAGAGTGGTCGCTACCTGGTAGGAGTTATTACAGTGATTGGTAAGTTGGAAGGGGTTATTACAGTGATTGGTAATTTGGAAGGGGCTATTAGAGTTATCGCTAATTCGGTAGGAGTTATTACAGTGATTGGTAAGTTGGAAGGGTTTATTACAGTGATTGGTAATTTGGAAGGGGCTATTAGAGTTATCGCTAATTCGGTAGGAGTTATTACAGTGATTGGTAAGTTTGAAGGGGTTATTACAGTCATTGGTAATTTGGAAGGGGTTATTACAGTCATTGGTAATTTGGAAGGGGTTATTACAGTGATTGGTAATTTGGAAGGGGCTATTAGAGTTATCGCTAATTCGGTAGGAGTTATTACAGTGATTGGTAAGTTGGAAGGGGTTATTACAGTGATTGGTAATTTGGAAGGGGCTATTAGAGTTATCGCTAATTCGGTAGGAGTTATTACAGTGATTGGTAAGTTGGAAGGGTTTATTACAGTGATTGGTAATTTGGAAGGGGCTATTAGAGTTATCGCTAATTCGGTAGGAGTTATTACAGTGATTGGTAAGTTGGAAGGGGTTATTACAGTCATTGGTAATTTGGAAGGGGTTATTACAGTCATTGGTAATTTGGAAGGGGTTATTACAGTGATTGGTAATTTGGAAGGGGCTATTAGAGTTATCGCTAATTCGGTAGGAGTTATTACAGTGATTGGTAAGTTGGAAGGGGTTATTACAGTGATTGGTAATTTGGAAGGGGTTATTACAGTGATTGGTAATTCGGAAGGAGTTATTACAGTGATTGGTAATTCGGAAGGAGTTATTACAGTCATTGGTAATTTGGAAGGCGTTATTACAGTGATTGGCAATTTGGAAGGAGTTATTACAGTGATTGGTAATTTGGAAGGGGTTATTACAGTCACTGGTAATTCGTGAGGATTATGGATTATTACAGTAACTGGAAATTTGTGAAGAATATAACAGATAAATTGAGATGGTCTAGCACAAACATTTATAATTTGTGACAGGTTAGTACAAACTGTAATTTTTGAGGGATTATTACAAGTCATTGGTAATTTGCGATGGTTTAGCACAGTTACGTATTGGTAATTTGTAAGGAGTTATTAGAATCATTCATAATTTGTGAACGATTATACAGTCATTGGTAACTTGTACTCACATTATTACACTCACAGGTACATGGTTGGTGATGGGTAATAACAGTCTGACAGTTATAAGCACATGTTACGGTAGAAAGAGAATAAAATAAAACATAATAAGTACCTGATACTGTAGTCCGTTGCACTGTTGCTCCACTTTGGCGTTCTCAGCTTGAATAATTCCCAGTTGTTCCTGCAATACCTTTCTCTTCTCGTCGCGCGTCCTTCTTACCGTCTCAATCAACGTCCTCCGTCGCGCGTCCAGCAACTGCGACAATTCCTGGAGAGAAAATTTGCATACTACTGCTACTACTACATCAGAGAGCAATAGATCGGCGGTGAATTGATACAACGAGCAGACACGGCTGCCGCACTTCAATAATAGTATAATAGGAGCGGCGTTTAGAGCAGAGAAACCTGTTCTGCACTGGAATAAGCCAACCGCAGAGTCAATAACACTGCCCTGCCAACAGGTTGGGGAACGCGTTGGAATTAAAATTCCATTTTACACTGCGCCGCCGGTTGGATTCAATTTCGTACTATGATGCATTTATTACACGCCTTACATGTCTGATGGACTGGTTACGTTGGCTTGTCTGCTTACAGACATACAGATGTACGTATTATTAGCCACATCATTATGAAGGTATAGGTACAATACAGGGTACAATACAGGGGGTTCGCCCCACCCACTGGAAAAGGCCAACATACAGTAGATCGGAAACCCCTACCCGAGCCAGGGCGTGTCCACAATTTTGCAAAGGGGATGAAAAATTTTGAATTTGTCTGGTTGGGCCGCTGCCAACCAGAATAAGAAAACCATACATGTAACAGATCATGTGCCGAAGGGGGAGGGGTTCTGGCGTCGGCTAGGGCAGACATGGGCAAAGGGGGGGGCTGAGGGGGGTTGGCCCCCATCAGGCTCTGATCTACCCCCCATCAGGAATTTTTGGGAAGAATTTTGTATAGAAAATTATGATAAAAATATGCCTGGAATAGGCGTAAATGAGCTCAGAATAGCTAATTTTAACATATTTTAATGAAAAATAAGCCAAAAAACCCTGATTTTCGCCAAAAATCGGACTTTTTGGCTTACCATCCCCTCAGCCCCCCATCAGGCGCTCCTACCCCCCTCAGCCCCCCTCAGGAATTGAAAATTCTACCCCCAATCAGCCGAAATGCTAGCCCATGTCAGGTCTAGGCGGGTATGAGCACAAATTCTACGGAGGGGGTTGGGCACTAAAACGCTCAAAAACGCCAAATATCGCGAATTTGGGCTGAAATACAGCTAAAAAGTGCTGTTTTACAGACGATGTTGGCAACTTTTGTGTTTGAAATTGTAAAAAATCGCAAAAATCTGCTCAAAAAATTATTTGCAAAAAATCGGAGGGGGCGGAAAATTCGTCTCAGGGGGTCTGGCCTAAGTCAGGTGGGGGCAGCTCCCCCTGCTACATGTATGAACAGGGGGTCTGCCTCCACCCGAATTAGGCCAGACCTCCGGATCGGGAGTCCCGGAGACGATTTTTCCGCCCCGTCCGACTTTTCTGGCCAGTAATTTTTTACCAATTTTCCAACCAAATTTCAGACACAAAAAAAGCCAACATCGCCTGTAAAACTGCACTTTTCTAGCTGTACTTTAAGCCCGAATTAGTGATTTTTAGCCGAAAAAGTGCTATTTTTTTGCGATTTTTGAGCGTTTTTAGTGCCCAACCACTCTCCCTATAATCCAGGCGTTTTGGAGCTTATTGACATTTTGGACCGCCCTCTGGGCGAAGCCCCATTCGACAGAAACCCCTTCCCCAACACCGGCCCCGACCTGTTACATGTATGAGAATTCCACCTAGCGATCGACATACATAGCCAAAATTTCGACCGGAACAGGAACTTGTGAGTGGAGGGAGGCTAAAATTTGAAATTGCTCCCAGAACCAAGAATGCCAGCTGAAAACTACAGGATACATTTAAAGGGTGCTTTGCTTTCCTAAAGTTAGAACTGGCCCAACTGCCATTAAACATTACTGTTTTACGTGTTTTAGTCGTGTTTACGCAGCGTTTAAAGCACCAAAAAATAGTGTTCCGACGATATCAAAACTTGTCGATATCGATATTTTCAGCTCAATATCGATCGATATCGATATCGATATCGATATTTATAGTTATGCAAGAAAATGTGAAAATTTAAAAGAGCAAACTGCTCTCACTGCTAATCAGTCAAGCACTGATGCAATCAGCGATCTGATATCAATTAAGTAGGGAATCGCAGAAAAGGTAGTGGCCTTTCTGAAGCCCTTCAATGAAAAGGATGACCTCTCTGGGTCTGGCCGATGCCCCACCCTCATTAGGCATAAATGAGCTCAGACAGAATAGCGTATTTAAACTTATTTTAATGTTAAATAAGCCAAAAAGCTTGACTTTAGTAAAAATCCGACTTTTTTCCTTACGATCCTTTCAACCACCCATCAGCCCGGCGGTACCCCCTCAGCATACATGTACTAGGGGGGTTTGGGGGGGTTACCCCCCGTCTGGAAAGGCCAAACCCCCCCCCCTCACCCCTCCCCCGAGACAGGTTAAGGGACCCCCCCCCGACCAAAAAATACAAGTGGTGGTAGTGGCTCCAGTATTAACAAACTGGGTCAGAAATCACTAATTTTTAGTCTAAAATTCACTTGAAAAAAGCCTTTGGAAACCGAATCTGGCGTTTCCACTGCTGATATTTAAGAAAAATCGGTGTTTTTTGGAAGCTCTTTTTGTCATTTTTTGCTTGTTTTTGGCTTTAAAACGCTATTTGGCAGCTTAAAATAGCGATTTTTTGCGTCCTTACTGAAAAACCGTGCTAAAAAACGCATTTCTAGGCGTTTTCGAGCTTTTTGAAATTTGGGACCCCCCACCCGCGAACCCCCCCCCTCGACCCCCCCACCTGAGGGAAAAAACCCCCCTACCCCCTCCCCCCAGGTCGGCCCCGGAGCTGTACATGTACCCCCTCAGGAT